>WOVY01007143.1:0-11950 GCA_013436015.1 Rhipicephalus annulatus
CCCTACTTTTTGTTGTAACCCTCTAAAAGGGTGTAAGTTGCATAAGGTATTATTACGCCGTTCGTGAGGGTGTTGGTTGAATAGCTGAAGGGTCTACACTTATATTCGCATTAGGAATTCTTTGGTATAGCCGCCCAAAGTTGTCATATAATTAAGAGAGACTCCGTGCTGAAGGGCTCCGGAACTTTTAACCACCTGTGGTAACTTAAGATGCACTTAGGTCTAACTACACAGGTCTCGAACAATTTCGCCTTCACCGAGAATGTGTTCAGCATGATCGGCCGGGATTCAATCCTGCAACTTAGGTCAACAGTTGAGCACCGTAAGCACCAGCTGCCGGAGTGGAGCGGTGCACGAGCAAGAAGTCAGGCTGCAATCATGCTGGCAAATAAATCCTGCGGATAGCGAAACAGGCCTGCTGTAACTGCCTTTTATCAGATTACAATGTCGTAGGGATCCCAAAAAAGAAAAGGTTGATGCATTGACCCATTTGCCACCGCACCCTAAGAATAATAGAGAAAATGCAAAAGCGAATAGCTTTGTATCGCCCTGTATGATTCTGACGTTGCTTTTCCTCTTTATATCGTCCACATTAAATGTCAATAATGAATAGGTTACTGGTAAAATCTACGGACAGCACATATTCGGTGCAAAGACGAAATTGAAAAAAAACCTATCAGTTTAATACAAAAGCCCATGCTCGGTCAAAAGCTGTCGAGCGCAAGACGTTTTCACCAAGCTTCTCGATAACGAGACGTGCTTGGTCGCAAAAGAAAACAATGTACTATCGTCTGCAAACCATGCGTGAGGCAAAGAAAAGTGGTTCTTTAGGGGCAAAGAAATAAAGTTCTGAAAATGGCACTCTCAGGGCCTTTGTGAGCAAGGGAGAAGGGCCACAAGAGGAGGGAGCAGAGACACGCCCTCCGCCCCTGCAACACCATAGAACACACACCACGCACACGCACACGCACCGACCCGCACACGCACACGCACCACACTCACACACACACACACACACACACACACACACAACACACACACCGCGCGCACACGCACACGCACACGCACACGCACACACACACACACACACACACACGACACACACACACACACACACACACACATTCGACTCGATTTCTGGTCACGGCTGGCTATTTTTTCATCCACTTTTCTTTCTTCTTTCTTCTTATTTACATTTCATAGGTTCTAATAACTTCCCCTGTACATTCCTTGACATTACTGGTCTGTTAGATCTCATTATTATTGTGTTAAAACACGGAAAAACGAGCCCTTAAGTATGCACTTCTTTCCCTTATGTATAGATATATATATATATATATATACATATATATCAATTATTTATTTGACCCTTACAGGGCCCCTTAGGGGCATTACATAAGGTGGGGACACTTTCTAAATACAAAAACAAAGAAAAAAATAGAAAGTTGTACAAACACACGAGCAATACTTTTGCAGGATTCGAGAACAGACGCACAGAAAATGTACTTATACAAGTATAAAACATCCGCGCACAAAATTTACACATACAAGAGCACAAAATACAGTGACAGTGTAGAGAGTTAATGGGCTTCCAAGTTTAAGTGAGCTGTTAGTAGTTTGTTTGAATGCGCACGAGTCACGCTCTGAGACGATGGCTTCCGGTAAGTTATTCCATTCCTCGATGGCGACAGGAAGAAATGACTTAATGAATGCAACGGTCGTACCGAAAAGACGTTGGAGGCTTCTGGAATTAAATAGCCGGCGAGAATAGCGGGTGGGAGAAAGCAAGAGAGAACCATGCAAGTGAGGGAAATAATAGTATAATTTGTGAAATAAACAAAGTCGAGATAGTATACGTCTGTCAGTTAGATTCTGGAAATCTAAAGGACTCCTTTACAAGAGCGATGCTTGATGAGTGATCGTAATTGGACAGTAATGAACCGGGCAGCCCTATTCTGAACGGATTCCAACAGATTAATCAGATAGGTTTGGTGAGGGCTCCAAATGGACGATGCGTATTCGAGCTTCGTACGAACGAAGGTTACGTCCGCAATTTTACGGACTGTAGGAGGTGATAGGCATAACCGTTCTTCGGATGTAACCAAGCTTCTTTGATGCGTCAGCAACTAAGTGTGTGATGTGATCCGACCACGGAGAGTGTTAGAAATAAGCACGCCAAGGGTATCGGTAACTATCCACATACGCCAAGGTCGTTGAGTTTAAAATTGTAGACGTGTTCCGAGTTAGACTGTTTGCGAGATACGCGCATGACTTTGCATTTGGGAAACATTGGTCTGCATCATCCAAGGGTGAACACCAGTTTCAATTAAGGCTAGGTCATTTGTAGAATTTCGTGCTCGTCAGGGGTGGTTATTCGGCGATGAACAGGACGCAATCGTCCGCAAATAATCGAATGGATGATGACATTCTTGATGGTAGATCGTCACATATATGAGGAAGAGTAAGGGGCCGAGTACTGACCCCTGAGGGACACCGGATGTAACGCGAGCAGCAATGGAGTGAAGACCGGCAATGTCAGTGAACTGAGATCGGTGTGATAGGAAGCATCGGATCCATGACAGAACTAAAGAGTCCAAGTTCAGGCAGCAGAGTTTGTTTATTAGTCGTGGATGAGCGACACGATTGAAGGCTTTAGAGAAGTCTATGTATATGACGTCAGATTGAAATAGAGAATCTAAATTTAGGGTGGAGGTCGGCAGTGCATTCAAAGAGCTGAGTTTCGCAGGACAAACCAGGTCGGAAGCCGTGCTGATTTTTGAAGATAAACCCGTCGTTATCGAGGTGGTGGGCAACGTGCGAATAAATAATGTGCTCGAGGCATTTGCACGGCATTGCATGTCAGCGAAATAGTACGATAATTAGATGGGTTAGAACGGTCACCTGATTTGAATACTGGGGTCAGCTTGGCTACCCTCCAGTCCACAGGTATGATACTCTCGGAGAGGGACTGAGGGAATATGATTTGCAGAATGTGGGCTAGAAATAGCTCTAGTGGATTTTAGTAGCTTTGCCAGTATGTTATCAGGACCAGAGGCCACTCGATGTTTTTAGCTACTGGCTGGTTTAATATATACATATATATATATATGTGTATATATATATATATATATATATATATATATATCTATATATATATTATATATATATATGTATAAACTAAATAAATATATATATATATATATATATATATACTATATATATATATGTATATAATATAGGCAGGCATGGTGGTTGAGTGGCCGTAGCGTTGCATTATAGTCTAGGAGATCCTCCGTGAGCGGGTCACAACGTGGTTATTTCGACGTTTCGGCCTAGAGTCTGGCCTTCATCAGGAAGCCTGATGAAGCCTGATGAAGCAAGACTCTAGGCCGAAACGTTGAAACAAACCACGTTGGTGACCGTTCACGGAGGATCTACTCAACTATTATATATATATTATATATACTATATACTATATATATATATATATATATATATATATATATAACTATATCTATATATAGTCTAGTAGATCCTCCGTGAGTGGTCACAACGTGGTTTATTTCAGCAACGTTTCGGCCTAGAGTCTGGGCCTTCATTAGGATTATATATATATATAATATATATATAGTCTAGGAGCTTCTCCGTGAGCGGTCACAACGTGGTTTATCTCGACGTTTCGGCCTAGAGTCTGGCCTTCATCAGGCTTCATCAGGCTTCCTGATGAATGGCCAGTACTCTAGGCCGAACGGTCGAAATATAACCACGTTGTGACCGCTCACGGAGGATCTACTAGACTATATGTAACGCTACGCCACTCAACCACCATGCCTGCCTATATATATATATATATATATGTATATATATATATATATATATATATATATATATATATATCTATATATATATATATATTATATATATATATATATATATATATATGGTATATAGATTGGTATAAACTTCGGGAATAGCGCAGTATAGGAAACAAACAATAAAATATTGATTCAATCCTAACAGTTCGGCTGGTGGACCAGCCTTCTTCGTAGGATGTCTTCGGAGGATCCTCCGGAGGCTGGTCCACCAGCCGAAACTGTTAGGATTAAATAAATATTTTATTGTTTTGTTCCTATACTGCCTATTCTCGAAGTTTATAACTTTATTACGGTAGCCGGAAGAAATTCTGATCCTCTATTTCATCTATATATATATAATATATATAGGCGAGAAATAAATCCAATGGTTCCGGTAGGAAATGCAGTCGAAAAAAGGAAGACGACAAACGTACGAAACGCAGTTTTTACTACTAACGTTTCGGCAGGTGGGGCCTGCCTTCGTCGGAGTAAATGATGAGAGGCCGCGCAGGGCCTATTTGGGCGGCTGGCTCCAGTATCACGAGCATGCGTCATTTTTCGATTTTCATGCTAAGTTGCAGATCAAGAATACAAGTGAATCGATAGATGTGATTGTATGAAATACTCGTGACATTTCACAATAGTCATATGGCATATCTTACATACATGGTAAATTGTGTGCATCGAAGCAGGTTTATAAGACAGCACTAAAAATAAAAATAAAAAATAAATAAAATAAAATTGGATGAATAGAAACACGCGCTGCGCAGATTCATACAGGGTACCAAAGGACACATAATTCTTGCATGAGAACACAAATCTCTAAGGATAATCTATGAAATGAGCAAAATAAGAAATGAATAAACAGAAAATTGAAAAGGCAAAGTTGATAAAAAATAAAAAATATATAATAACTCAATACAAGAATTTTCAAAGGTATGCATGACATAGACAGGAGACAATGTGTACGCAATAATACGAAAATAGCTGAACAAGCACGGCAGACATCCACCAGTCATTGTTAAGTGTATTAACGAACTAAGGCAACATGCTAGTAAGTGTTCCCGGGCTTTCGTTCAATCCGTTTGAGAGAGTTTGGAATTTATGAATAAGGAATGACTCTCTAATTTCGCGATCATGGTGTGTCTTGAAACCTGATTCAATTATTGTGGCTTGGATGTTACTGAAGGAATGACCTGTGTCGGTGACATGTCTTGAAATTGGTAAGTGAGGAAGGGCATGTACATGAGCTCTATGATTGTTGAATCGGTACCTAAAAGCAGTTTCAGTCTGACCGAGATACTGTAGATGACAAATTGAGCACTCCAGCAGGTAAATGGCGTTCTGTGTGTCACAATCGAAATTGCCTCTGATATTTATTTTGAAATCAGTCGCTGTGCTGGTGACACAGGTTGTCGTAGTCATGTGAGCGCACACTTTGCAGCGAGGTTTTTTACAAGGATGGCAACCAACCAGTTGAGTGTTGTCATCACATTTGGTTTTAGACGAAGTTAACAAATCGCGTAGATTTTTGCCTCGTCTGTATACAACTCGTGGTGGTTGTGGAAAGGCTCTTGTAAGGCGTTCACTCTGCTGAAGGATGTTGTGGTGTTTTCGGAGAATACTTGTGACATTAGGCGCCGATGCATTGTGTGTTAAAACTAGGTTTACTTCTGAATGACTATTAAGATTTTTCTTGGTTTTGCAGAGCGCTGTGCGTTCTAATGCGTCGGCCCGCCTCACCGCATCATCGATTAACATAGCTGGATATTTCTGTTTAAGTAGAGCACTGCGTAGTTCTGTACAGTTGGCGTTAAAGTCGGACTGTTCGGAGCAAATTCGCTTAAAGCGTAACGCCTGGCTATATGGTATGCTCAATTTGCAATCCCTCTTGTGGCTACTTTCAAAATGTAAGTACCGGTGCCTGTCAGTGGGCTTGCGGTACAGTTTTGTGGTCAATTGCGTACCATGGATACATACTGTAACATCGAGGAAGTCAATGGTGCTTGGTGAGTATGAGTGTGAAAAGGATATGGAGGGATGCACATTGTTAAAAGCGGAAATAAAAGACAAAAGTGTCGCTTCTCCGTGTGGCCAAATTATGAAAATGTCGTCAATGAATCTCTTGTAGTAAAAGGGCTTCAACGAACGACTCGACAGGAAGTTGTTCTCGAGGATTCCCATGAAAATATTTGCGTAATTGGGCCCTATTTTTGTACCCATAGACGTACCGCTGACTTGGACATAATGCACTCCATTAAACTCAAAGTTATTGTATTGTAAAATCATTTGCAACAGTATAGCCAAAGTGGAGCTATCAATTGGCTTATCAAGAGTGGAGTGATCATAAGCCTCAGTCACGGCGCGTATCCCATCCAGGTGAGGTATGTTCGTGTAAAGAGATGCAACATCGAGAGTAACAAGAAGAGCGTTGATAGGTACAGTAAGGTTGTTGATGTCTGACAGAAAGTGGGTCGTATCACGTAAAAATGACTGGAACGTGGGAGGTATCTGGCTGATCAGGCTATCAACGTAACGCGATAAGCTTTCTGTTACGGTGCCTATGCCGGAAACAATTGGGCGACCAGGGTTATTTTGTTTATGAATTTTTGGTAACAGGTAGAATCTACCCGCGACTGGATGAAGAGGAATCAGGGAAGTTGCCTTATCACTTATTTTTTTATCCTTTATCAGTGCTTTGATTGTGCTACCTAACGTTTCTTTATATTGCGCAGTCGGATCAGCATCGAGTCGTTTGTAAAACGAACTGTTATTTAACTGGTTGTCAGCTTCAGCGATATATTTAATTGTGTCCATAACCACGACGGCGCCACCCTTGTCCGCAGGTTTGATTGTGATATCAGTCCGTTCACATAGATCTGCCATAGCTTTCAGTTCTAGATTCGATAGGTTTTTCCGAAAAGAACGTCGCTTGTTATAAGCTTCAATGATATCTCGCGTGACCGCTTTAATAATATGTCAAGGTGTTTGTCTCGTTGAGACGCAGGTGTCCAGCGTTTAAGCGACGGTAAAGCTGTTGGATCATCGGCCGGAGTCACTTGATCGAAGAAGTATTCATGCAATCTCATATTCCGTGCGAAGTTATCTAAATCTTTATACAACTGGAATTCATTGTAGCTGCCACTTGCAGGACAGAAACTTAAACCACGAGATAAAAGGCTTACTTGTTCTTTGGATAAAGTGGCGCTTGAAATATTGACAATGTTATCGGGAACAGGGGTGCGCGTGATTTCCCGGATTGGGGGTAGGGGCGTTGAAATGGGGCGTGTTACACCGTCTCTAAGCAACTTCTTGCTTTTATGTGTATCGAGTACGCAGCGTTTCTTTTGTTCATACGTGTTTAAAGACGATGATTCCTCGGGAGATAGGCTATACTGATTGAGCAATTGTTGCTCCCTGTTTATCAAGGATTTCAGCGAAGACCGGTAGTGGTTTAACACAATGCCTACTAGCTGAAGTGAAGCATTCTTTAGTGTTTCACGCCATTTCTTTGCATTGCACTCAGATAACTCTGATGTGGCAGGCTGCAGACAGAGACTTAAACCCCTAGGTGGAATAGACGCCACTAAATACGCTTCTAGAGTGGACACATGTAGCTCATAACGTATACGTTTTTCTACAGATTTTCTAATTTTTTGAAATTCTTTAGAACACTTCCAAGGCGCATCGTTGGACAACGAGCGCTGTAGTCAATTATTAGGTTTTCTCTTAAAACGTCCGAGTATTGCTTTCGAAGAGGGTACCTGAATCCCGTAGAAGGAGTGGCCGCTTTTCCTGGGGCTTGCAGGGTAGACTCAGCTGGCGCCGTGTTTTTTTGGGCAGCGGAGGAGTGGTCTTTCTTGTTGCGGGACGCGCAAGCACGATCAGAAGCTTGCTGCTTGGTAGAAGTTGTAGACTTCAAATCGGCGAGCATGGTGCTGGTTCTTGACTCTGCCATAGACGGCTTGATGCCAGAAGAGCGAGTATTGGTACTCAGATTGTTATTCTTTGATTGCCTTGTGTCACGTTGCGTTTTTCGTGTATTCACGGCCTTCGATGTGGTCTGGTGGCTGATTCGCGTAGTCTGCCCACGAACGCACTCGGGCGAAGAAACACAGTCACTCCAACTAGTTGAACTCGCCTCACCCGGGGAGTCAAAGCACAGCTGCCTGATGTGACTTGACATCAACGCGACGCCCTCAAAGCTCACGTGCAGTCCATCAGCGGCCAGTACTCGCCCGGGTGGTAGCCACTCGAACATGTGGTCCAAAATAGACAAATGACTAAAGCCTTTGCAGAAACTTCGCAATAGGCTGTTGAAGTGGCTTGCCTCTCGGTTGAAACAGTGAACGAACACTGTGTTGTTGTTTCTTCTTCGACGTCGATTCGTGGCTCGTGGCAGGACAAGCGTGGCGTATACATGGCTTATTTCTGGACGCTCTTCGTGAATTACGTCAAGGAGGTGTCGATAACAACGGAACGTTGCTAGCCCACTTTTTCTTGTCAGGTCGTTGCTCCCGACATGAAGAACCAGAGTTCTTGTCGAGGAAGGAACTAGGTCGAGCAGTGACTCAACATCACTTATAAATGCACCCGGCTGTGTTACGAATGCCGGAGTTCCTTGCAGCAGAGGGTCGAAGTACTGGAACAAGTACTTGGTCTGTGAATCGCCCAACACCGTTGTAGATATTGGGACCTTCGGATATTTCCAGATAGTGCGTTTCGACGTTGTCTGCCGGATTTCCATAGCAGGGTAATAGGCGAGAAATAAATCCAATGGTTCCGGTAGGAAATGCAGTCGAAAAAAGGAAGACGACAAACGTACGAAACGCAGTTTTTACTACTAACGAAACGTTAGTAGTAAAAACTGCGTTTCGTACGTTTGTCGTCTTCCTTTTTTCGACTGCATTTCCTACCGGAACCATTGGATTTATTTCTCGCCTATTACCCTGCTATGGAAATCCGGCAGACAACGTCGAAACGCACTATCTGGAATATCCGAAGGTCCCAATATCTACAACGTGTTGGGCGATTCACAGACCAAGTACTTGTTCCAGTACTTCGACCCTCTGCTGCAAGGAACTCCGGCATTCGTAACACAGCCGGGTGCATTTATAAGTGATGTTGAGTCACTGCTCGACCTAGTTCCTTCCTCGACAAGAACTCTGGTTCTTCATGTCGGGAGCAACGACCTGACAAGAAAAAGTGGGCTAGCAACGTTCCGTTGTTATCGACACCTCCTTGACGTAATTCACGAAGAGCGTCCAGAAATAAGCCATGTATACGCCACGCTTGTCCTGCCACGAGCCACGAATCGACGTCGAAGAAACAACAACACAGTGTTCGTTCACTGTTTCAACCGAGAGGCAAGCCACTTCAACAGCCTATTGCGAAGTTTCTGCAAAGGCTTTAGTCATTTGTCTATTTTGGACCACATGTTCGAGTGGCTACCACCCGGGCGAGTACTGGCCGCTGATGGACTGCACGTGAGCTTTGAGGGCGTCGCGTTGATGTCAAGTCACATCAGGCAGCTGTGCTTTGACTCCCCGGGTGAGGCGAGTTCAACGAGTTGGAGTGACTGTGTTTCTTCGCCCGAGTGCGTTCGTGGGCAGACTACGCGAATCAGCCACCAGACCACATCGAAGGCCGTGAATACACGAAAAACGCAACGTGACACAAGGCAATCAAAGAATAACAATCTGAGTACCAATACTCGCTCTTCTGGCATCAAGCCGTCTATGGCAGAGTCAAGAACCAGCACCATGCTCGCCGATTTGAAGTCTACAACTTCTACCAAGCAGCAAGCTTCTGATCGTGCTTGCGCGTCCCGCAACAAGAAAGACCACTCCTCCGCTGCCCAAAAAAACACGGCGCCAGCTGAGTCTACCCTGCAAGCCCCAGGAAAAGCGGCCACTCCTTCTACGGGATTCAGGTACCCTCTTCGAAAGCAATACTCGGACGTTTTAAAGAGAAAACCTAATAATTGACTACAGCGCTCGTTGTCCAACGATGCGCCTTGGAAGTGTTCTAAAGAATTTCAAAAAATTAGAAAATCTGTAGAAAAACGTATACGTTATGAGCTACATGTGTCCACTCTAGAAGCGTATTTAGTGGCGTCTATTCCACCTAGGGGTTTAAGTCTCTGTCTGCAGCCTGCCACATCAGAGTTATCTGAGTGCAATGCAAAGAAATGGCGTGAAACACTAAAGAATGCTTCACTTCAGCTAGTAGGCATTGTGTTAAACCACTACCGGTCTTCGCTGAAATCCTTGATAAACAGGGAGCAACAATTGCTCAATCAGTATAGCCTATCTCCCGAGGAATCATCGTCTTTAAACACGTATGAACAAAAGAAACGCTGCGTACTCGATACACATAAAAGCAAGAAGTTGCTTAGAGACGGTGTAACACGCCCCATTTCAACGCCCCTACCCCCAATCCGGGAAATCACGCGCACCCCTGTTCCCGATAACATTGTCAATATTTCAAGCGCCACTTTATCCAAAGAACAAGTAAGCCTTTTATCTCGTGGTTTAAGTTTCTGTCCTGCAAGTGGCAGCTACAATGAATTCCAGTTGTATAAAGATTTAGATAACTTCGCACGGAATATGAGATTGCATGAATACTTCTTCGATCAAGTGACTCCGGCCGATGATCCAACAGCTTTACCGTCGCTTAAACGCTGGACACCTGCGTCTCAACGAGACAAACACCTTGACATATTTATTAAAGCGGTCACGCGAGATATCATTGAAGCTTATAACAAGCGACGTTCTTTTCGGAAAAACCTATCGAATCTAGAACTGAAAGCTATGGCAGATCTATGTGAACGGACTGATATCACAATCAAACCTGCGGACAAGGGTGGCGCCGTCGTGGTTATGGACACAATTAAATATATCGCTGAAGCTGACAACCAGTTAAATAACAGTTCGTTTTACAAACGACTCGATGCTGATCCGACTGCGCAATATAAAGAAACGTTAGGTAGCACAATCAAAGCACTGATAAAGGATAAAAAAATAAGTGATAAGGCAACTTCCCTGATTCCTCTTCATCCAGTCGCGGGTAGATTCTACCTGTTACCAAAAATTCATAAACAAAATAACCCTGGTCGCCCAATTGTTTCCGGCATAGGCACCGTAACAGAAAGCTTATCGCGTTACGTTGATAGCCTGATCAGCCAGATACCTCCCACGTTCCAGTCATTTTTACGTGATACGACCCACTTTCTGTCAGACATCAACAACCTTACTGTACCTATCAACGCTCTTCTTGTTACTCTCGATGTTGCATCTCTTTACACGAACATACCTCACCTGGATGGGATACGCGCCGTGACTGAGGCTTATGATCACTCCACTCTTGATAAGCCAATTGATAGCTCCACTTTGGCTATACTGTTGCAAATGATTTTACAATACAATAACTTTGAGTTTAATGGAGTGCATTATGTCCAAGTCAGCGGTACGTCTATGGGTACAAAAATAGGGCCCAATTACGCAAATATTTTCATGGGAATCCTCGAGAACAACTTCCTGTCGAGTCGTTCGTTGAAGCCCTTTTACTACAAGAGATTCATTGACGACATTTTCATAATTTGGCCACACGGAGAAGCGACACTTTTGTCTTTTATTTCCGCTTTTAACAATGTGCATCCCTCCATATCCTTTTCACACTCATACTCACCAAGCACCATTGACTTCCTCGATGTTACAGTATGTATCCATGGTACGCAATTGACCACAAAACTGTACCGCAAGCCCACTGACAGGCACCGGTACTTACATTTTGAAAGTAGCCACAAGAGGGATTGCAAATTGAGCATACCATATAGCCAGGCGTTACGCTTTAAGCGAATTTGCTCCGAACAGTCCGACTTTAACGCCAACTGTACAGAACTACGCAGTGCTCTACTTAAACAGAAATATCCAGCTATGTTAATCGATGATGCGGTGAGGCGGGCCGACGCATTAGAACGCACAGCGCTCTGCAAAACCAAGAAAAATCTTAATAGTCATTCAGAAGTAAACCTAGTTTTAACACACAATGCATCGGCGCCTAATGTTCACAAGTATTCTCCGAAAACACCACAC
>WOVY01007144.1:0-62474 GCA_013436015.1 Rhipicephalus annulatus
CAACCAATCACTTCACACCGACGCCTGCTTACACTGAATGGCACTCACGTTCATACTCGTGCCAACTCACACTCATAGGCCCCTCACTCATGGCCATACACACGACGAGTCACACTCATGAGTATTCACTCATGCTCAACACACACGTACTCACAAGACATCAGCCCTCCCTCACGTTCATTTTCACGCTTACACACGCATATGACTCCCATCTACTCACACACATCTGCACTCACTCACGTTCGTACTTATGCTTCACCCACAGTCGTGGAAAATATACGCACACACTCACGATCACACTCAAGCCTGCAGACACACATAGAAACTCACGTTCATACTCACCCCTTTCCATACCTTTACACACTCACTGACTTTCATTCTCACATCTACTCATTTTATTAATCATCATCATCATCAGCAGCAGCAGCCTGTTCATGCCCACTGAATGACAAAAGCATGTGCCTTCTTCCGCCAGTCAATTCGGTCATGTTCTTGCTGCTGCCACTTTATACCCCGAAGGCTCCTAAGTTCATCTGTACACCTAGCTTTCCATCTCCCCTTCACCCACTTTCATTCTTTTAAATTCAGCAAAATAACTTGGATAATACAAATTATAGTACAACAACTTCGAGAGAGGTTGTTGCACATTCGCGCTCCAAATAGGTATCAGTGCACTTGAAGTTGTAAAACAATAGGTCTACTCAGGACAGGTAGTAACTGAGGAGCCAAACAACGAGATTGAAGTAACTGGAAGAATGAGACTGGTGTGCAGCCCAATCGGCAAGCATTCTCAAATCATAATTGGCACAGTCGCATTGCCCTCAAAAAGAAGGTTATTTAACAGCTGCATGTTACCTGCACGTACCAACAGAGCGGAAACCTGGAGGCTTGCAAAGAAGGTTCAATTTAAGTTTAGGACGACGCAGCAGGCGATGAAAAGGAAAGTGATAGGTGTAATTCTGAAAGTCAAAAAAAGAGAGCAGGGTGTAATACAGAACAAACGGGTGTTCAGGCCACCATAGTTGACATCAATAAGAGATGTTGTTGGGAAAAGCACGTAGCGAGAAGGAAAGATAACCACATGTCATTAGGTATCACACATCCACTCATACTCATGGGTGTTACCTAATGTCTATTATACTAAATCAGTGCTCACTCATGATTGCTCAAACTCCTAAACACTCGCTAACTTTCACACAGACGCCAACTTAGACTCATATACTCACTTTCATACTCACGTATACTCACACTCATAGGCCCTCACTGACTGGTGAAAAGCTGGTGAAAAATAGGATTTTGTTTTCATGCATCCGTTCAGCGTTGACGTGGCCGCATTCCAGGCGTGAAAGTGTAATCACCACAGCGAGCCCAAGTGCCTCAGGGTCATTGAAGCAAGAATGACAAACCAAAAGGTGCCCCAGAGGAGGAGAGGACGAAGTACACCGTCTGTCTATCTTTCTCATCGCATAAAAAATTCGAGCAATAAACTTATGAGCAAAAAATATTGATAATGGCAACTATTGCTTCCTGCTCACTCGATGTCGCAGTTACTCAGTTTACGACAATTTTAAAGATTTTGCGCTTTGTATATTCGTTCCCTACAAACATATTGGAACATGTTTTTCCAGATTAGCTTAGACCGCCTACTTGGATTTCATTAAAACAAGTTTGAATAATATCTAAGATGCGTTTTTAATGGTCTTCATAATATTGCATCTTCAGACAGATATGCCTCAAGTGAATGTTTCTGCTTATTGTTTGACGTTACTCTCAGCAATTACGTTCCGCAAACTTTTAAATGTCGCATGTGGCAACACTCTCTACGTTTTGTGGAGTCTCATATTTATGCACGTAGAGTAAAAAAATCTAACAAATGAGCACTAATAAACTATGTGTCGACATTTACAATTTTTTGCTTGACAGAACACTACCAAATATGCAACGTAATAATGGTGGACCAAATTAAACTAGTCTTAGTATGCGGCCTGAAGTTGTCAGACCTACAGCTTTCACAATTTTTACGGGATCTCATCAAAATCCTATTTTTGCGAAATCGGTAGGACGCGGTTGCGGCTCAGTAGACATTTGTGAATTCTTTTAAAAAGGCGAAATTTTTTTTTGCAACATAATAAGCGATTGTGTGGCGCTGGGAACTCACAAAAATATATATTTTTGTGGCGAAATTACAGGGGGCTTGCGCACATGCAACAAAGTTCAGATTTAATCACAACCTAAACCGATTTCACGATTGCGATAAGTTGTTTTGTCGCAAATAAATTAGGACATCAAAAGCACTATGCCAGTGAATCTCTCAGTGGCTTCCAGAGGGCAATAAATCAGCGCTCTCGATCGACCTCCGCTAGATTTGCAAATGAGCTAAGGCGGATCGCGATGATGCGGAAGTAGCCATACATCACAGCCAAAAGTAACGGAGAAGTGTGCAATAACTAGGGATGTGGCAGTGAAATTGCACTGTTTTTCACAAATGCGCAGCACCACTCCTGAACTATCTCAATGCGGCGCAAATCAGAGAGTACAATATATGCTTGAAAAAGCTGGTCTCAGAATCGCGACGTGGCTAGGTAATTAGGTTTCTCAGAACGCAAATAATTTTTGAATAACCATGCTGGCGAGCAAGATGACCGCTGTAAACGTTTAGCACACAGAAAAGCTGAAGATTAAAAGCCAAGTTATCAGTTTTCCTTCCAAAGAGAGGCAATGCTAGTGTCATCATATTCAACCTATGCAATCCTGCAAAATAAAAAAAATTGCCCGCAGCTTCCCTCGGGGGAACACTGAGGAGGATGCGGAGCATATAATTGGTTAACGGGGTGTTAAAGTGCGACTTACTTGGGTCGATGGCTAAATTGGTTAACGTGGTTGTGAATTGGGGTGTTAAATTGCGACTTACTTGGGTCGATGGCTAAATTGGTTAACGTGGTTGTAGGAGGGGGTGTTAAATGAGTGAACACGTACACACGTATGCGAAAGGACGGCGCTTGTCGAAGGGACGTCGATCATTGTGTTTGTGGATTCGTTGGAATTCATTTCACCGCGACTTTGGACGTCGACGCGCCGTACAAACCAACCGACGAGCGGCAACTGAGCGAGCGAGCGCCGACCTTGAGTATATATACAGCGCGACGGCGCATGCACTGTCAGCTGTTGAATGTTCTCGAAGGAGAAGCGCGCGCGCGGCACAGATGGCGACGGCCCGACGGCGCATGCGCTGTCAGCTGTCGAATGTTCTCGAAGGAGAAGCGCGCGCGGCACAGATGGTGGGCGACGGCGCGACGGCGCATGCGCGCGCGTCAGCTGTCGAATGTTCGAGAAGCGGTGCGGACGGCGCGGACGGCGCGGACGGCGCACTACAAAGCGCGAGTATAAGATGCTTCCGCATCTAAAAGGCGAGGGCTTGGGCCAGCTTTTAGATGGGATGGTAAAAGTCGCTGGGATAAAGGACCATCCCTAAGTTTAGAGTAATCTTAACGCACCGAGCACCAGATATCCCAAAAGATTCACTTAAGGGAACGCTCTCAACATGCTGCGTGTAGGCTGGGCCTGAGTTTATTGTCTCCCAAACATGCCCACGATAGTAGGTAACAACATATGTAAAGACAAGTTCCCGTACCTCAATTTCATTTTTAAAATCAAAGACGCATGCTGGACTAACCTGCAACAAAATCAGAAGGCGACCATTACCTCATACGTGCCTCAACATCCAATCCTGAACTGCACAGAGTGATATGTGAAGCGGTAATGTCAGATTCGATAGAGTACATGAAACAAACTCTCTATCCGACGACTTGCCGGAATCATTAGAGAGCTGATCAAAGTACATAAAATTGGTAGATGCAAGCACTACAAAAAATAGCAAGGACTACAGGGACACCAGCTGTAGACAGCCGTCTGCTACGCCAATGAAAAGGCAGGCGGAGGCTACAAACGCGTTGGCAACGACCACAACTGAATATCACACTCTTGTGTGAAATCACGGCCCTTACAGAATAAACAAACGCCTATGCAATCGAATTGGCTACAGAGAGACGAGTCAAGCCTTGGAGTTCTCTAAAGAGCACAATAGGCATTTCAGATTTTGGTCAATCTGAAAGAATATCTTTCACCCAGATACTACTAAATCCAAAAGAAGCACAACACTACCGAAATTTAAAAAACCTTTCCAGCCACAGACGACGACGTCATAAAAGCGCGCAAGGCTGGATCTCTTGGTGATAGTTCAACAAATAATTTGACTAATCACAAGACTTACAAGGGAGCTAAAAATGTGAAATTAGACAAGCCGATATGAACGAGCAAGGTGTTTGTGGCAGCCCAGGCAGCCAAGAGGAACATGAACCCCAATGAAGACTAATCGCGAATGCATATCGCGTGGGTCAAGCATATCGAGGGGGTCATTCACCAGACTTTAAAACTTAGTAGAAGACCGGGAGCTGATACTGGCAACAATGCTGGGCTTATGCAGTGGCCTCGCGGCATAGAATCGGCAGCTTATGCTGCTTGTTCTTGATTAGAGAAAGCCTTTGACAATATCTTCCATGAAGCTATATTCTCAAAAATACATTATATATATATATATATATATATATATATATATATATATATATATAGACCGATAATTTCTGGAATTAAAACAATGACTGAGAACCTCTTGCCCCTTATGTAGATAGCCTCATCAACACCATTCCGTCCAGCTTTTCTTCTCACATTAAAGATACCAATCACTTTCTATCAGATATTGTTGACCTACAGGTTCCTCAAAATTTGTTTCTCGTTACGTTAGATGTCACGTCACTATATACTAATATCCCTCACTCAGATGGCATCGAGGCAGCTATCTGCGCGTACAACGATTGCGACGCCAACAAACCAGTTTCCGCATCTACGTTAGCTACGTTGCTTAAGCTCATTCTTGAACTTAACAATTTCGAATTTGATGGAACACATTATGTTCAAGTTAGCGGCACATCTATGGGCACAAGAATCAGACCAAACTACGCAAACATATTTATGGGGCTCCTTCAAAACAAATTTTTTGCAAATTGGGAATATAAGCCATTTTACTATAAGCAGTTCATCAAAGACATTTTCCTAATTTGGCACCATAGCGAATCGCAACTTTTTTCTTTCATAGCAGATCTTACCAACCCTCGTCCGGCGATATCTTTTTCGCACTCGTATTTACCTGTGAACATAAGCTTCCTTGATGTCATGGTCACTCTACGTAACAGGAAGCTGATAACTAATCTTTACAGGAAACCCACGGATAGGCAGCAATATCTTCATTTTTGTAGTAGTCACGTGAAACACAATAAAACTAGTATTCCCTACAGCCAGGCAGTTCGTTTTAAAAGAATATGCTCTGATAGCAGCGAATTTTCCCGCCACAGCGAACAACTTCGGAGCACGCTCGAAAAGCAAAGCTATCCGGCCAGCGTAATCACAGACGCCATTAAACGTGCAGAAGAGCTCGACCGTTCAGACTTGCTGAGTACTAACAAAAGACCCAAAGATTGTTCGCGGACTAATCTAATTTTGACACATGCGGCCTCAGCTCCAAATGTGAACCATATCCTAAAGAAACACTTCAACATTTTAGTACAGAGCGAGCGGCTCAAAGGAATCTTTACAGAACAACCACGCGTGGTCTACCGACGATCGCGGAACCTTCGTCATTTACTAACCTCATCTATAACCACGTGTTCACATCATGAAGGCTGTCATCCCTGCAACAAACACGTTGCAAAGTGTGCGCGCACATGACGACATCTAAAACTGTTTTAAGTACATCGTCCAGTTTTTCTTTAAAGATAAATGGGAACTACACGTGTGATAGTATCAACGTCATCTATCTTCTCAAGTGTTCAACATGCGGAGCTCAGTACATAGGTCAAACAGAGACAAGTTTCAGAATTCGTTTTAATAATCACCATGCACATGCCGTAAGCCTCCCTAATCTACCGCTGTCGAAGCACGTCAGTATGCCTGGCCATGGTTTCGACAAAATAAGGGCCACTATTATTCAGTCTGGTTTCAAGACAAATCAAGATAGGGAAGTGAGGGAATCCTTCTTGATCCACAAATTTAACACTATTCGTTCAGGTATCAATGAAAACGTAGGAATGCTCACCTGCCTCACACTATACCAACACGACTTCTTAGATTAATAAAATATTTAGTGTATATTAAAAGGTATATTAGTCAACCGTGGTTTCTTTACTTCAGAGCTCTTTTACATGTCCTGCCAACCATAATGTGCCCCGCGTGTCGATTTGCAAGGAAATTTGAAACTTGTATATTCATGCACCCGTCGCATGTCAGTCATGTCAACACAAGGTTCTGACAGATTACCATTTTTTTACTTTGATTGTCCTAGCTGGTATACGTAGAGTTCATCACGTGAGCCTATAGAAGCGGCTGCATTGTATCATACCTACTTACTCTGACAAAGGCCGTGCCACGGCCGAAACGTTAGTAAATACGATTTTCTTTTCAATTGTGCTATATGCAAGTTCATTCAATATAGAAAATACCCGGACCTACGTGCCTTCAATTCAATTTCTTCTTCAATTCAATTTCTTCTTCAATCATGGGTCCTGGGACAGCACTGAAGAAAAGGATGATTTGGAAATACCCTGTGAACACTGCTACCACAGCAGTTGTGGGAGATTCACAAACAAAGTATATACATCAATACTTCGACCACCTCTGCAATGGCGCAACAGCCTTCATTTCGCAGTGTGGTGCTACAATCGGTGATGTGCGTGACTTACTGGATCTAGTGCCCCGCTCAGCTTTCTGTCTTATTATTCATGTTGGGACGGTCGATGTGGCTTCGATTTCGGGACACGAGGCGTTTGCAAAATACCGCGATCTACTTGAGAGCATTGCGAAAGACCACCCAGAAATTCGGCGAATTTACGCCACGCTGATACTGCTTAGAAGTGAAAACCGTCGACAAAGGAACTGTAACCTGACATTGGTCCGACGCTGCAACAGAGAAGCATCAGTTTTCAACAACATGCTTCGGAATTTTAGCCGCTATTCCAGGCTAGTTTGCTACCTCGATCGTGAAATCGAATGGTTACCACCCACACGCGTCGTCGCAGCAGACAGCCTTCATGGTGTGTCGTTGCTTGCAAGCCACATCCGCCACCTGTGCTTCAGGAGACCGGTGGATGCGACATCAGCTGCCTGATGCGATTCATCAACGAATGACGACTCTCCGCATCGAGTGGATCGAGCTGGGCGACCTTCAGCACCCAGTCATCCTACAGCACAGCCGAACTCAAGAAACAACACCGCGCCGACAGCAACCTTCACCCTGACGAGCAAGCCTTCCGTAGCAGAGAACGTCACCTCGAAAGCACCGCGCGCCCACATGAACAGTTCGCAATCTACACAGCCTACGTCTTGCCTACTGCCACCTGCGGTCGTTGCATCACTTTCGCCGTCTCAACCACGCTACGGACTCCGGAACAGGGGCACAACCACGAGAGGAACGAACTAACACAACGCCAGCTGGGTGAGAGTACTGTGTCTGTTGGCTCAATGAACTTTTTAAGGACCAGGTAGGTTATAGAAAAACGGACTCTTTGTGACTCGCACATTTCTATGCTTAGAATGTATGTCGCGGCAACAAGTGCTCCTAAAGGTTTACAACTAAAACTGCAGCCGGCCACATCAGAGATGTCAAAGAAAAACCTGTCAAGGTGGAACAACACCTTAAATCGGGCGTCTGTTGAACTAACCAGCATACTTATTAGCCATTATGAATCATCAGAAAAAGGTCTGCAGAATCAGGAAAAACAGCTTGTGCAATCCTCTCAGTTTACGACTGAAGAATTAAAAACTCTCGAATTATATCGGTCACAGAAGTTAGCCAAGCTGGATGCTAAAACGTCAAAGAAGGTCGAGCGTGACAACTTAAGAAAAAAGGAATGCTCCCGACGAGGAAACATTCTAACTACAGCTGAAATGCGCAAGCCCGAGCTGGAAAGTAGATCTTCTGGACAGGATAACATTATAAATTTGTCATGTTACGATCATTAAATTGAGGAACGTAGTGTGTTATCTTGAGGACTTAATTTTTGCCCTGCAACAGGAGGCTATAGTGAATTTCAGTTGGTGAAGCATCTTCACAATTTCGAACGTAACATGCACCTCCGTGAGTACTTTTATGATCAGTCCTCGGCTCACAATACCGATAGCTCATCATTGCCATCTTACAAGCATTGGGCACCTCTTTCCCAAAAGACAAATGTCTGGACCTTTATATCAGAGCTGTACAACGCGATGTCATGCATGCACATAAAGAACGTACACCATTGCACTGCAGCCTTACTGACAGAGAGCGACAAGCAATTGAATCCCTCGCTAGTCGTAATCACATAATCATAAAACCTGCAGAGAAAGGAGGTGCCATTGTTGTAATGAACTGAAGCAAATATATCAGCGAAGGCCGTAGGCAGCTCAGTGATGCATCATATTACAAGAAGCAAGATCATGACCCAACAAACGAGTTCAAAGGTATTGTTCTTGATACTTTGACTGCGCTCTTATGGATAAAGAAATGAGCTATGGCACTCTGAAAGCCCTAATATCGTTGAGCCCAGTAGCTGGCAGGTTTTACCTTCTTCCCAAAATTCATAAGAGAGATAAATCCGGTAGACCAATAATTTCTGGAATTGGAACAGTGACTGAGAACCTTTCCCGTTATGTAGATAGCCTCATCAGCACCGTTCCGTCCAGCTTTTCTTCTTACATTAAAGATACCAATCACTTTCTATCAGATACTGTTGACCTACAGGTTCCTCGAAATTCGTTTGTCGTTACGTGAGATGTCACGTCACTTTATACTAATATCCCTCACTCAGATGGCATCGACGCAGTCATCTGCGCGTACAACGATTGCGACGCCAACAAACCAGTTTCCACATCTACGTTAGCTACGTTGCTTAAGCTCATTCTTGAACTTAAAAATTTCGAATTTTATGGAACACATTATGTTCAAGTTAGCAGCACATCTATGGGCATAAGAATCGGACCAAACTACGCAAACATACTTATGGGGCTCCTTGAAAACAAATTTCTTGCAAATTGTGAATATAAGCCATTTTACTATAAGCGGTTCATCGACGACATTTTCCTAATCTGGCACCATAGTGAATCGCACCTTCTTCCTTTCATAGCCGATCTTAACAACGCTCATCTGGCGATTTCTTTTTCGCAATCGTATTCACCTGTGAACATAAGCTTCCTTGATGTCATGGTCACTCTACGTAACAGGAAGCTGATAACTAATCTTTACAGGAAACCCACGGATAGGCAGCAATATCTTCATTTTTGTAGTAGTCACGTGAAACACAATAAAACTAGTATTCCCTACAGCCAGGCAGTTCGTTTTACAGAAATATGCTCTGATAGCAGCGAATTTTCCCGCCACAGCGAACAACTTCGGAGCACGCTCGAAAAGCAAAGCTATCCGGCCAGCGTAATCACAGACGCCATTAAACGTGCAGAAGAGCTCGACCGTTCAGACTTGCTGAGTACTAACAAAAGACCCAAAGATTGTTCGCGGACTAATCTAATTTTGACACATGCGGCCTCAGCTCCAAATGTGAACCATATCCTAAAGAAACATTTCAACATTTTAGTACAGAGCGAGCGGCTCAAAGGAATCTTTACAGAACAACCACGCGTGGTCTACCGACAATCGCGGAACCTTCGTCATTTACTAACCTCATCTATAACCACGTGTTCACATCATGAAGGCTGTCATCCCTGCAACAAACACGTTGCAAAGTGTGCGCGCACATGACGACATCTAAAACTGTTTTAAGTACATCGTCCAGTTTTTTCTTTAAAGATAAATGGGAACTACACGTGTGATAGTATCAACGTCATCTATCTTCTCAAGTGTTCAACATGCGGAGCTCAGTACATAGGTCAAACAGAGACAAGTTTCAGAATTCGTTTTAATAATCACCATGCACATGCCGTAAGCCTCCCTAATCTACCGCTGTCGAAGCACGTCAGTATGCCTGGCCATGGTTTCGACAAAATAAGGGCCACTAATATTCAGTCTGGTTTCAAGACAAATCGAGATAGGGAACTGAGGGAATCTTTCTTGATCCACAAATTTACCACTATTCGTTCAGGTATCAATGAAAACGTAGGAAAGCTCACCTGCCTCACACTATACCAACACGACTTCTTAGATTAATAAAATTTTTAGTGTATATTAAAAGGTATATTAGTCAACCGTGGTTTCTTTACTTCAGAGCTCTTTTACATGTCCTGCCAACCATAATGTACCCCGCGTGTCGATTTGCAAGGAAATTTGAAACTTGTATATTCATGCACCCGTCGCATGTCAGTCATGTCAACACAGGGTTCTGACAGATTACCATTTTTTTTTACTTTGATTGTCCTAGCTGCTATACCTAGAGTTCATCACGTGAGCCTATAGAAGCGGCTGCATTGTATCATACCTACTTACTCTGACAAAGGCCGTGCCACGGCCGAAACGTTAGTAAATACAATTTCCTTTTCAATTGTGCTATATGCAAGTTCATTCAATATAGAAAATACCCGGACCTGACGTGCCTTCAATTCAATTTCTTCTTCAATTCAATTTCTTCTTCAATCATGGGTCCTGGGACAGCACTGAAGAAAAGGATGATTTGGAAATACCCTGTGAACACTGCTACCACAGCAGTTGTGGGAGATTCACAAACAAAGTATATACATCAATACTTTGACCACCTCTGCAATGGCGCAACAGCCTTCATTTCGCAGTGTGGTGCTACAATCGGTGATGTGCGTGACTTACTGGATCTAGTGCCCCGCTCAGCTTTCTGTCTTATTATTCATGTTGGGACGGTCGATGTGGCTTCGAGTTCGGGACACGAGGCGTTTGCAAAATACCGCGATCTACTTGAGAGCATTGCGAAAGACCACCCAGAAATTCGGCGAATTTACGCCACGCTGATACTGCTTAGAAGTGAAAACCGTCGACAAAGGAACTGTAAACTGACATTGGTCCGACGCTGCAACAGAGAAGCATCAGTTTTCAACAACATGCTTCGGAATTTTAGCCGCTATTCCAGGCTAGTTTGCTACCTCGATCATGAAATCGAATGGTTACCCCCCACACGCGTCGTCGCAGCAGACAGCCTTCATGGTGTGTCGTTGCTTGCAAGCCACATCCGCCACCTGTGCTTCAGGAGACCGGTGGATGCGACATCAGCTGCCTGATGCGATTCATCAACGAATGACGACTCTCCGCATCGAGTGGATCGAGCTGGGCGACCTTCAGCACCCAGTCATCCTACAGCACAGCCGAACTCAAGAAACAACACCGCGCCGACAGCAACCTTCACCCTGACGAGCAAGCCTTCCGTAGCAGAGAACGTCACCTCGAAAGCACCGCGCGCCCACATGAACAATTCGCAATCTACACAGCCTACGTCTTGCCTACTGCCACCTGCGGTCGTTGCATCACTTTCGCCGTCTCAACCACGCTACGGACTTCGGAACAGGGGCACAACCACGAGAGGAACGAACTAACACAACGCCAGCTGGGTGAGAGTACTGTGTCTGTTGGCTCAATGAACTTTTTAAGGACCAGGTAGGTTATAGAAAAACGGACTCTTTGTGACTCGCACATTTCTATGCTTAGAATGTATGTCGCGGCAACAAGTGCTCCTAAAGGTTTACAACTAAAACTGCAGCCGGCCACATCAGAGATGTCAAAGAAAAACCTGTCAAGGTGGAACAACACCTTAAATTGGGCGTCTGTTGAACTAACCAGCATACTTATTAGCCATTATGAATCATCAGAAAAAGGTCTGCGGAATCAGGAAAAACAGCTTGTGCAATCCTTTCAGTTTACGACTGAAGAATTAAAAACTCTCGAATTATATCGGTCACAGAAGTTAGCCAAGCTGGATGCTAAAACGTCGAAGAAGGTCGAGCGTGACAACTTAAGAAAAAGGAATGCTCCCGACGAGGAAGCATTCTAACTACAGCTGAAATGCGCAAGCTCGAGCTGGAAAGTAAATCTTCTGGACAGGATAACATTATAAATTTGTCATGTTACGATCATTCAATTGAGGAACGTAGTGTGTTATCTTGAGGACTTAATTTTTGCCCTGCAACAGGAGGCTATAGTGAATTTCAGTTGGTGAAGCATCTTCACAATTTCGAACGTAACATGCACCTCCGTGAGTACTTTTATGATCAGTCCTCGGCTCACAATACCGATAGCTCATCATTGCCATCTTACAAGCATTGGGCACCTCTTTCCCAAAGAGGACAATGTCTGGACCTTTATATCAGAGCTGTACAACACGATGTCATGCATGCACATAAAGAACGTACACCATTGCACTGCAACCTTACTGACAGAGAGCGACAAGCAATTGAATCCCTCGCTAGTCGTAATCACATAATCATAAAACCTGCAGAGAAAGGAGGTGCCATTGTTGTAATGAACTGAAGCAAATATATCAGCGAAGGCCGTAGGCAGCTCAGTGATGCATCATATTACAAGCGGCAAGATCGTGACCCAACAAACGAGTTCAAAGGTATTGTTCATGATACTTTGACTGCGCTCTTTAAGGATAAGAAATGAGCTATGGCACTCTGAAAGCCCTAATATCGTTGAGCCCAGTAGCTGGCAGGTTTTACCTTCTTCCCAAATTCATAAGAGAGATAATTCCGGTAGACCGATAATTTCTGGAATTGGAACAGTGACTGAGAACCTTTCCCGTTATGTAGATAGCCTCATCAGCACCGTTCCGTCCAGCTTTTCTTCTTACATTAAAGATACCAATCACTTTCTATCAGATACTGTTGACCTACAGGTTCCTCGAAATTCGTATCTCGTTACGTGAGATGTCACGTCACTTTATACTAATATCCCTCACTCAGATGGCATCAACGCAGTCATCTGCGCGTACAACGATTGCGACGCCAACAAACCAGTTTCCGCATCTACGTTAGCTACGTTGCTTAAGCTCATTCTTGAACTTAAAAATTTCGAATTTTATGGAACACATTATGTTCAAGTTAGCAGCACATCTATGGGCATAAGAATCGGACCAAACTACGCAAACATACTTATGGGGCTCCTTGAAAACAAATTTCTTGCAAATTGTGAATATAAGCCATTTTACTATAAGCGGTTCATCGACGAAATTTTCCTAATCTGGCACCATAGTGAATCGCACCTTCTTCCTTTCATAGCCGATCTTAACAACGCTCATCCGGCGATTTCTTTTTCGCAATCGTATTCACCTGTGAACATAAGCTTCCTTGATGTCATGGTCACTCTACGTAACAGGAAGCTGATAACTAATCTTTACAGGAAACCCACGGATAGGCAGCAATATCTTCATTTTTGTAGTAGTCACGTGAAACACAATAAAATTAGTATTCCCTACAGCCAGGCAGTTCGTTTTAAAAGAATATGCTCTGATAGCAGCGAATTTTCCCGCCACTGCGAACAACTTCGGAGCGCGCTCGAAAAACAAAGCTATCCGGCCAGCATAATCAAAGACGCCATCAAACGTGCAGAAGAGCTCGACCATACAGACCTTCTGAGTACTAACAAAAGACCCAAAGATTGTTCGCGGACTAATCTAATTTTGACACATGCGGCCTCAGCTCCAAATGTGAACCATATCTTAAAGAAACATTTCAACATTTTAGTACAGAGCGAGCGGCTCAAAGGAATTTTTACAGAACAACCACGCGTGGTGTACCGACGATCGCGGAACCTTCGTGATTTAGTAACCTCAACTAAAACCACGTGTTCACATCATGAAGGCTGTCATCCCTGCAACAAACCACGTTGCAAAGTGTGCGCGCACATGACGACATCTAAAACTGTTTTAAGTACTTCGTCCAGTTTTTCTTTAAAGATAAATGGGAACTACACGTGTGATAGTATCAACGTCATCTATCTTCTCGAGTGTTCAACATGCGGAGCTCAGTACATAGGTCAAACAGAGACAAGTTTCAGAATTCGTTTTAATAATCACCATGCACATGCCGTAAGCCTCCCTTATCTACCGCTGTCGAAGCACGTCAGTATGCCTGGCCATGGTTTCGAGACAATTAAGGCCACTATTATTCAGTCCGGTTTCAAGACAAATCACGATAGGGAAGTGAGGGAATCCTTCTTGATCAAGAAATTTAACACCATTCGTTCAGGTATCAATGAAAACGTAGGAAAGCTCACCTGCCTCACACTATAACAACACGACTTCTTAGACTAGTAAAATATTTTAGTGTATAATAAAATGTATATTAGCCAACCGTGGTTTCTTCAGAGCTCTTTTACATGTCCTGCTAACCATAATGTGCCCCGCGTGTCGATGCGCAAGGAAACTTGAAACTTGTATATTCATGCACCCGTCGCATGTCAGACATGTCAACACAAGGTTCTGACAGATTACCATTTTTTTTACTTTGATTATCCTAGCTGCTATACCTAGAGTTCATCACGTGAGCCTATAAAAGCGGCTGCATTGTATCATACCTACTTACTCTGACGAAGGCCGTGCCACGGCCGAAACGTTAGTAATTACGATTTCCTTTTCAAATGTGCTATCTGCAAGTTCATTCAAAAAGGGCATGACGCAGTGATACTGTGTGTTCAGTGCAGGCACTCATGAGGAGTAAATTGACATACAGCTCGCCTTGTCAGATGCTCAACAAGAGCGAGAAACAACTAGTATATTCTGTTGTCAAAGGGGCTTACAAGGCGGCATTTAGTTTACCGGTAGGCACCCTGACAAAGAGGCTTCTCGAGATCAGCGTACACTGGGCTGAAAGCAGCTGCATTCGTCGCTCAGAGGAAGCATCTCAGCCACACGAATTTGCAAAAAGAGCTACTGATAAGTGCAAACAATCCACCACAATCCAAAAACTTCGATGAGAGACCAGTAGACATACAAGACCCAGTCTGACCGCATATTACGATCACCCCTATCTCTCGCATACAACCAAGGAGCGACTCAACAAAACAAGTGCATGTATAATAGATAAAAATTAGAGGCAATGAGAACGTGCTATACATGGGCGCCTATATTTATATTTGGAACCGCTGTGTCGTCAAAATGGTGAGCAGCGACATGAGCGGCACGGTGTCCAGCACATCGCTGTACACTACATCGATCATCAAGGCCCAGTGTTTGGCCATCGCATTGGCGATGAAGAGTTGAAAGTGCAACGTCAGGCAGGCGTGACACATCATAAACTCAGATACCTTCGAAGCGTGCTGGCTATTTACTAAATATCACCTCCCATTAAAATCTGCATTTCTTTAAGCAGTCAATTGAACACCTATAGGTTGGCCTTGTGCAAAACGACAAGCAGGCCTAGAAGGTAACAAAATACCCTCGCTAGAGCTCTCGCGAACCAAGTGGAGCACCATCTTTCCTCCCTGTTACCACCACCTCACACTATGCGCCATGCCTTTTGCGAGGAGCAAGACAACGACCCTGCTTCCATGTGTCCGTGAGAGCTTTCTGCTCATAAGCGATGCCCGCGGCGGGAATATGGCACTACCTACAAATCACTGAAAGTGTAACGCGCCCTAATCCTCGATAAAATAAAATGGGAGTTCACCCAACTTCATTAAGGTTCCACAAACCGTATTCAAACTTGTATGGGCGTGATTTCCTATGGTGTCGTGACTCGCCACTGGTTATCTACTGTATCTCGCTGAGGTGCAATAAAAGACAAAATAAACTTATTCAACTATAGCATAAGTGTACAATAAGAAAATATTTTCAGCAGAGGGAGGCAGTCCTTGATAGCTTGAACCCAGAGGCGCAACTGATTGATTGATATGTGGGGTTTAACGTCCAAAAACCACTTATGATTATGAGAGACGCCGTAGTGGAGGGCTCCGGGAATTTTGACCTCCTGGGGTTCGTTAACGTGCACCCAAATCTGAGTACACGGGCCTACAACATTTCTGCCTCCATCGGAAATGCAGCTGCTGCAGCCGGGATTCGAATCCGTGGCCTGCGGGTCAGCAGCCGAGTACCTTAGCCCCTAGACCACCGCGGCGAGGCGCAGAGGCGCGACTAGCGCTTCAGAAGCGTGCCCGGCTGGCGGCGCAAGCCAGTGACACTTACGACATGGGACTCAACTCATCTAGCCCCTAAAGCCCTTCCCTTGCGTAAAATGAAATTATTCCCACTCCCTGTGTTAATTACGATTTTACAATCAAGCTTGCGTGATTCCCAGTAGTGCCGTGACTCGCCACTGGTTATCTACTGTATCTCGCTGAGGTGCTACTACGTTATGGATCATCTGAGGGGACATTTTTGTGTTAGGGGGAACGCGTTGTTTATCGCAACTGGCGCTCATGAATATCTGCTCTATAAACAAGCATTTAAGACGAACAGCTTCATTGTATAGCATGTTTGATTTACAATGTTTAATGTAACTATTTTTGAAATGAAGATATTGGTGTTACTGAGGATGCTTTTGCAAAGCTTTGTAAAAGCACACCATTTGTTAGGCATATATAAACGTCCAAAAGAATAATTTTTTCGCTAAACAGGCGTACATCTTGAACATAAATGAGTGAACGTAAACAAACTTATTAAAATGCGAGAAGTTAATATTCACCAAAAGGCCAGATAAAGATTTCGTCAATGAGTCTTCTATAGCATGAATTGCGGCATAATGCTTACGAAGTGTGCTTTGATAGTCTACAGTTCATACTATGATGAACAACACTGACAAAATCTGGTATACCAGGTGATACCAGAGTTCTTCAATACTTTCACTGGTCATGAAGCTTCGACGAAAGTTTCTTATAGACAAAGAAGCAACCGCTAAGAGTGCCCTCGCCCATGGCGGTGCATCGGAGCAGTCGCTGCCCTGCAATTGTATGGCACGCGCCAAAGCTGTGAAACGTTATTACATGTAGCCTTGACGATTTACCGCGTCTTCAGAGTGATATTAGCTTCAAGAAAGCTTGAGAAGGCTTTAGTACAGTAAAAGTTAGCGTCGAATGAGGTCTTCAACCTATAAATTTGCCAGCAGGCTTATTCCACTGTAAGATATGCTACCGAAACAAACGCATGCTTTTTTAAGCATCTAGTGAAAATTTTTGTACAATACAGGGTTTTTCAAGGACTCTGCAGGGTGTAAGATATGCTACCGCAACATACGCATGCTTATTTTTTAGGCATCTAGTGAACATTTCTTTACAACACAGAGTTCTTCAATCACTCTGATGGTTCTATCACGTCGCGGAAGTGCAGTGGTTCCAACTTTTGACAGTGCATACCCGACCTTCCGGGCAATATATACACTCGGTATGTCTATATATGAAGATAAATGCCTTAGTATTGCCCCGCACTTATCAAACCAACGGCCACTCTAAATGATTCAGTGCGTTTCATTTAACAAGTGATGATTATCAAGGGATGCTTCAAATGACACTAGCTTTGATTTCCTAAATGCAAAGATTTCTTAGAGACATTCGGCGACTGTGAGCGTATTTATCCTATTTATCTACCTAGCCGCTTACGTTTGGGTGCTTTCGTGGTCACCTGCTTCACTGGGCGTGAACTAAAATTAGCAGAGGAGGGCAAAATGGTTTGACAAATATGACGCGCTGACGAAGACATGAAAATGGCACAATCCCGTCGCATGCGCCATCAAACACTTCGCACCAGACATTGACACATACCCACGGGTGGGTATGTGTCACAAGTGATTGAGAATTAGTATCGACTTAGGAATAACAAGAACACACATGGGCAGTTTTAACGCGTGAGCGTTAAGAAATACCCGACATCGTTAGCGTAGACCCGATAACTGCGAAGAATAAATGTCTAGGTCTCAGCTGGAATGGAGCCCAGGCATTCTGTATGGCAATAAAAAATTTCACCACAGAGCTACGCCAGATCTCAGAACTACTTTTGAAATAAATGCTTATCTTCGTGAAACGTCAGTAGTGGTTGCAGTGCTGCTTACCTACGTTTATGATCATTACGTCTGTACTCATTTATTACAGCCGTCACATCAGGTTAACGTCAATTGTCGTTAGGTGCCTTGTCCTGAAGGTGATTTATGTAGCATTGTCCAGGGTTAGCATCCTCGTGAGCATCAGCACTCCTTATCAGCTTCTTGTGTTGCTAATACGCCTGTTTCTGGTAGCACGTTGCGTAAATGCAAACAACTTGTATAAATATTAGCAACTCTTCAACGTATGCCTGTGCGTGCAACAATTGTACATATATAGCGTCATGTCATTACATGTCAATCAATAAAAATTGCAAACACGGTCACTTTTCGTCCCACCACCATGGTGTTGTGGCTGACATACTCGGCTGCTGACTCGCAGGTCACGAAATTGAATCTCGGCTGCGGTGGCTGTGTTCCCGATGGAGGCGAAAATGTTGTAGGCCAATGTGCTCATATTTGGGTGCTTGTAAGGAACCCGAGGTAGTCGAAATTTTTGGAGCCCTTCACTACGACACCTCTCACGAACAAATGGTGGTTTTGGTAGGTAAATCCCACATATCAATGAATCACTTTCCTTTTACATGTTTCGCATAACGTCAAACCCTAGGTACAGGGATCTGCCGAATTCGCTTCGTTTTGCGTTAATTTTTCACTACGCTGCTGTAGCGTGTTCTAAGATCCGTTGGCCATGCTATGTTCTTTCTCGGTATTTCACTCCACTGTGTAACTTAGTCATGTTGCGCTTACCAGTCTTTGTTTATTGTTTTATTGTAAATGAAAAAGCCTTACATGCCTCCTCAAAACTGAAAATTCACCGACTGCTTCCCGCACTGGAGGTGTCAACTTTTGACGCAATAAGTTATCTTCTCGTGCTCATGACACATTGATTTCGAAAATGAACTTTTCACGCTTTTATACCATGCGCAACTTCTGAACAGCAGTATGGTGCAACCACTCTTGCGCCGTCACACTAGCAAACTTCTACTTGTAGCGCTGCAGTCTCTGTTGCATGCAACAGATGTGTGCTTGAATTTTTTCAAGCTGTGAGAAAGAGAAAACACTTTTGAAAAAAAAAATGTTCGGAAAACCGTCCGAAGCTGAAAGCCCACGGAACCACGGCCACGGCGGAGCTACAGTGAGTGGGGACGCGACGACTTGCACCGAAGAAACCTCACAGTAACTGTGTCCTAGAGTAGATGAAGAGCCGGGTGATAAGCCGACTTTACCGCTCTTGTTGTCGGCTAGAGTAGCACTATAGCATACTGCAATATTACAAAGGTTCTTGCGTTCACTGGTTCACGCTCAAGCAGCTCATGCTTGTGAAGCTCAACACATAGTTAGGTAGTCAGCAATCATTTTATCTCAATTTTTTTGCACCAACTACTCAATGAAACCGTCATTCACAATACTGCTTTTAAAGACGGAATGGCGAAGCGCCCAAGTAACGCATACCATTTCCTTTCGAAATTTCTATTGATAAACCTGAATTTGCTTTTTTGTACCTTGGCCAGCTTGCAAACTTTATTGCAGCCTTTAAAAATGGTGAGCACGCTTAAGCAAATTTTCTGGTCTAAGCCAGGGGGCTAAAAAGCTAGCGATTGATTGCCGAACGTGTTCAGACGATCAGGCATTCCAGGCATGAAGCCGAGGTAATCAGGAATTTCTGAATCTTGGCCTGAATGCTGGTCATCCCACACTCCCGCTTCTCCAAGTGGTATATTTTCAGTATTATTGTTATTTTTTATTTTCTTTCTGCAACTGTGCTTGGTTCCCAAGACTCGGCATATATATGTTCTTGCATCGCCTACCACAGAGGACATTGGGGACGAACATATTTTGCTACATTCTTAATAGCTGCTGGTGTTAATTCAAAATCAAGTTAGACACGTAGGCTTCAATATTTTTCAACGCTTTCTCAACGCTTTCCTAGGTTAAAGAAGTAAGGTTTCAACGCTTTCTCTATGTAAGAGAAGTAAGAGACACCGCCCATACACTGGGCCGGCTGTTCTTATTCTGTTCTAAGCCGGTGTCAGCCCACAATCCATAGCGCAGTTCAGCCACTTCGTCTTCAGTCATCACAGTGTATATATTGTTGCGCACATGCACGAAGGCAACGAAGCGTATACGGTGAACGCACTTGTCACCTGGAGTTAGAAAGGAAGAAGAGAATCGGGAAGATCTCTAACCAGTTGGCCGCTTCTGAGCTGCCCCTCACGATCCAATAAATGGCCTCTTTAAACATTTACCAGTCTCTTTCAAACGTAACAGCGTGTTGGAGGTGCTGGGTAAGCGCTTCAACTACGAAACGATCAATGCCACAGCTTCGACGAAGCCATCGACTTGCCGGTCTCTCACCGTCTGCCGGCGGTGACTTCGACATGCCCGAAGAAGAAGTCATTCCCAGGACAGCACCGCCTGGTCCTCTTCTGTACTACCAAGTTCGACCGCCCTTCGGAGGAAAAGCCGGAGCAGATTTCGACACCTGGCTCACCAAGTACAAACGCACGAGCATGTCCAACAGTTGGAATGCAGCCGCTAAGCTAGCGAACGTAGTGTTCTCCCTGACGGACACCGCACTGGTATGGTACGAGAACCACGAGGACGCACTCACGACGTGGGACCTTTTTGTTGAAGAGCTCAGGGCCTGTTTTGGCGACTCGGTTGCTAAAAAGAAGCGGGCTGAGCTCACACTGTCGCAACGGGTACAGCTACAAGGTAAGACGTGCACCACTTACATAGAAGAAGTGTTAAGGCTGTTCAAGGTCGTTTGTGCTACCATGTCGGAAGAGGACAAAGTCTGTCCTCTGCTCAAAGAGATTGTTGTGGACGTGTATAGTTTTATAAACGGAACATTAAGCCTCAGTTCTCTGCCCGACATCATTCAGCATTGCCAAACGTTTGAAAAGCTCAAGACGCGTCGAATGGCGCCCAAGTTCAGTTGGCTGGCTAACGTTACAACCGTCGCCAGTGTGGAGACAAATTTTTGCCCCGACCTCTTCTCTGCCATTCGACAGATTGTTCGTGAGGAACTGTTCCATCGAGAAATGTAGTGTTCGACAGCTGACTATCCCGAGTTGTGTCTGCCACGTGAGTCTATGGATGTGCCTCCTTGACCCCATGTCAACCAACGATGAGCGCGGTAAGTGTGGAGTACAGCCCATCCTCACAGTAAAGGATGAAAACCTGATTTCCCGCTTCGCGGTATGAGTGACGTCCTCAGCGCATGGCTCATCGACACCCGACGTCTCGTTACGACGTACCCGACCAGTACATCCGTTACACAAGAACAAATGATGACGCTCGATTCATTGATGAGCGACCAACGTTTCGTCCTCAGCTGGTGTGCTATTCCTGTGGTGCTCCAGGCCACATAGCGCGGTTATGTACCCGCGGGGTGACTCCTCGGTATCACCAACCATCAGACTTTTCACGACCCTTCCAACAGTTTTAGTGTCCGGTGGCCGACTCACATACCACCTGATGATATCTATTGGTCCAGCAACTTCCGCAACCACTCCCTGGCTTCTGAAAAGAGTTTAACGTCCCCACCGCGACATCGTGCTCATCATTTTCCTGCATCGCTGCGTCGCAAAGCGCCCTCTTCGCCATCGGAAAACTAGAAAGCGCGGCCGATGGGGGTCAGGTCGCTCGAAACGTGCTTCTGACAGAAATATTTTCTGTGTCTATGTTTAAAAGCAAAGTGCGTGTTTTCGTAGATTATGTGCCATTGATGGCCTTGGTGGACACAGCTGCAACGACTTCCGTGATGAATGCTTCCTTCAAAGGCATGTTAGAGCGGAAAGTCGTTTTCACCTGGGACGAAACTTTGAAGTTCTGTGGAGAGTGTTGAGAACCGTTGCACCCTATTGGTGTGTGTAGTGCCGAAGTATTTTTGGGAGGTCTTATCATAAAGACAGAGATTGTGATTATTCCTCGGTTGCCACATGGCGTCACTCTCGGCATAGACTTTTTGCGAGAATGTGGTGGCACTGTAGACTGTCACGTGGGAAAAGACTTTGTAAGTGGCCAGATGCCGTCATAACTTCTAGAAACTCTAGCGGACGACCAAACTATGCTGTGTATCTGTGGTGATACGTTCATGCGAGCGTAGAACCAATGCACATGTTCTACGCTCGCTTCGATGCGAGCGTAGAACCAATGCACATAAACTGCGTGAAGAATAATGTGTTGGTTCCCCATGGTGTGGTGTTGATTGATGGCAAACGAACGGGCCTATGGACTGTAAACTGATCCTCTGAGCCCATGACACTATCCAATGGTTTGAAATTAGCTTCGGGCAGCAAAAAACACGCGTCCTTATAAGTGGTCGAGCTCACAGACGTGGCGGAAGAACGTGCCGGGACTGGTTGCCACAATTTAGATAGGGTGCTTATGGCAATGATAATTAGGTCGCTTAGCTCAAGCAAGCACACAACGTTAATGAATGTACTGTCGAAGCACATTTCGGTATTTCACTTTGCGCAGAAGGACAAAGTAATCCCTATCCCCCAATCTCGAACGTGCCATACCATAAACACTGGCGCGGCAAGTCCGATTCACCAAAAACTATATCGTGTTTCCCCGTCAGAAAGGCAAATTATCAACGACCAATTGAAGGAAATTATGCAAAAGGGAGTGGCACAAGAGTCAGCCAGTCCCTGGGCAGCACCGGTAATTCTTGCTAAGAAGAAACTTAGAGATTGCGCATCGACTATCACCGACTGAATGCCGTGATTAGAAAGGACGTATACCACTGCCCCGTATAGAGGCCACAAAAGACTGCTTACATTCAGCCTCTTGTAACGTAACAAATCATATATATATATATATATATATATATATATATATATATATATATATGTATTGTAACATATAAGAAAAAGGTAGAGAAGAGAAGCAGAGGAAGACGAAGAGTCTTGGCAGGACCGCAGTGCGCTGCCGCAAACGACCATCGTTCACCTCCTGTAAATAAAACCATCTTATCACAGCTCGCTGTTACAGTTGTAGTGGAGGCGCTAGGTAATCGACACCCGAAGACGGAAGGTGAACCGCAAGTTCTTCGACGAAGCCGTCGCATTGCTGGAATTTCACCGAATCCATCTGGTCTGGACATGTCCCACAACGCAAATGAACACCGACCCCTCTCGGCTTCAGCGGCGACCAGTTCGGCTCCACAACTTAGAGATGCTCGTCACTTTGCTGGCAGACCAGATGAAGATGTCGAGGCTTGGCTCAACCATTACAAACGGGTAAGCGCCGCTAACAAATGGGATGCCGCTTCTCAGCTTTTGTACGTCGTGTTCTTTCTGACGGATACTGCAATAATGTGGTACGAGAATCGGGAGGCAACGCTAACGACGTGGGACAGATTTGTTTCTGAAATCAAAGAGCGCTTCGGCGACCCAACAACGATAAAGAAAAGAGCAGAACAGACGCTAATGCAACGTGCTCAAGTGCCAGGTGAAACTTGCACGACCTACATTGAGAAAGTCATAAAGCTATGTAGAACCATTGACTCCGGATTGTCTGAGGAAGACAAAGTCGGGCACATTCAAAAGGAATCGCCGAGGATGTTTACAGTTTCCTCATCGCGAAGGACACCTTGACATCTGTCACCGATGTCATTCGTCATTGCCGCACTTTTGAACAACTAAAGACGAGACGCATCACGCCGAAGTTCGGCAGGCTACCCAATGTGATGACCATCACGAGCATAGACAGCAACCAGGCGCTTGATCTTGCAACAACAATCCGGCAGATAGTACGTGAAGAACTCGGCCTGTACGCGCAAGTGGCAAACCGCCCGAGCACTCATCCCCCCTATCAGCCACCAGACTTCGAGCGAAACGTTGCTTAATTCTCCTCGCACCGAGTGGCGAAGGGCTTTGAGGATTCTGATGCCACACCTCAGTATCAGCCACGTCAATGCGTTAAAGGCCCTGCCTATGACGCACGATCACGACGAGCACAGCCACATTCTTATACTCAGGGCTCTCAGACAGACTACGTTCCGCTGCGGCAAGGACAGTACCAACCGTACTACCAAGATGTAACTTACGACGAATACAATGAATTCCAGAGAGTGGCAGAAACCCATTCTTCGCGTGGCAACGAACGTCCTCGCCGACAGCAGCGGCCCAGGATTCGTTCCATTGAATATAGTATAAACCGTGATCCTCCCGTGTGCTACAACTGTGGTTTCACTGGGCACATCGCTCGGTATTGCCGCCAAAACGCCGCCAATCACGAAGGACACCAGCCATGTCTTCGCCACCAAGACCCGGTGCTTCAAGTGACCTGCGGACAACCGACTTGTTTCCAAGGGACCATTTTTCGCGCGAGACCAGAAGCAATGATTCGCCAGCATCCCAGCGGAGTTTGACACCACCATCCAACCGTTCTCGTCGCTCGCCGTCTCCTGTGCGTCGTTCTTCTCCGCCGCCGGGAAACTAGCATCCGCGGCCAATGGAGGTGAGGTCGCCGGACGGTCTTTTCAATGTATACCTCTGCCTATTGTTATGATCAAAAACAAAGTGAATGTGTTGATTGATGGAATACCGACGATGGCGTTAGTTGACACTGGGGTGACTGTGTCTGTGATGAACCTTGCCTTCAGCAACCGCTTAAGTCGCAAAGTTATGTTTTCATGGGACAATACAATCACCTTCCGTGGTGTAGGAGGCGAGTGGCTTAATCCTCTTGGTATATGTGTTGTCAGTGTTTCATTGGCTGGAAAAGTATTTGTATCGGAATTTCTGGTTCTATCTCGTTGTTCGCAAGATGTCATTCTTGGTATCGATTTCCTGGAGCAATGCGGTGCTTCCGTTGACTGTGGTAGTGGGGAAATATCCCAAAACAATTTGTTTATACCGTCGCTTTCCGAAGAAGACTACCGTGGCGACGACAGGAACGCACTTAGTGTGATTGATGAAGTGATAGCACCATCTTGGTGCCTGACACCCGTTCGAGTCTCTTCCACAGCTGTTGATGATGCTTGTGTTGACCTCGTAGTGGGGACTCTACGCAAGAACTGTTTTAAGAAGAACATACTTGTGCCTTGTGCTGTTGTGTGCATGACAAAAGCAGTAGCAACATTGCGGGCGCTGAACTGTTCTGCCACGCCGGTTGTGCTTCCTCGCGGTATGAAGATGGCTCTCTTTGATGAAGCCTCATGCAACTCGATAGCAGCAATAGCTACGGACCGCCCCACCTCTTCCTCTGCTTGTGATATTCGCCATAATGAAGATCTAATGCTCGCTATGATCGGCAAGACTCTCAGTACAACGAAACGGCACGCGCTGGTGCAGGTCCTTTCCCGGCATGTTTCTGCTTTCGACTTCAAACATAGAGATGCACCCCTTCAGTTACCCTCGTCCCGCGCCCGTCACAGAATAGACACTGGCTCTGCACACCCCATCCACCAAAAGCCCTACCGAGTGTCATCCTCTGAGCGCAAAGCTATCGCCGAGAAAGTAAAGGACATGCTGAACAAAGGGGTCGTGCAAGAGTCGTCCAGCCCGTGGGCAGCTCCGGTCATTCTTGTCAGAAAAAAGAATGGTTCCTGGATATTCTGCGTAGATTACAGGCGTCTAAACACTGTGACGAAGAAAGATGTATATTCCTTACCGCGGATTGATGACGTCATAGATTGCTTGCATGCCGCTTCCTATTTTTCAACGCTTGATTTGCGCTCAGGTTATTGGCAAATACCTATGGAACCCGGCGACAAAGAAAAGACTGCTTTCGTAACTCCGGACGGCTTATTTGAATTTAATGTCATGTCGTTTGGCCTTTGTAATGCTCCAGCCACTTTTGAAATATTTATGAACTCAGTATTACGTGGTCTAAAATGAGAGATATGCATGTGCTACCTTGACGATGCTCTGATCTTTGGTCGTACGTTTGAGGAACATAACAACCGTCTCAGTCTTGTTCTCGACTGCATTGAAAAAAACTGGGCTACTTCTGAATTCTAAAAATATCGCTTTGGCGAACGTCAAACTCTCGTGCTTGGGCACTTGGTCGACAAGGATGGCGTCAGACTCGATCCACGCAAGATAGAAGCAGTGAGCTCTTTTAAATCACCGCAGTCCGGATGATAACTTCGCTCATTTGTCGGCCTATGCTCATATTTTCGTCGTTTTGTTCCACGATTTGTGGAGATCGTGTATCCGCTGACAAACGTCTTGCGACAGGATGCAACCTTCAACTGGACACCAGAGTGTGACGCCGCATTCTCACAACTTAAGTTTGCACTTACGTCAGCACCACTGTTGCGTCACTTCGATCCATCTTGCCCGACTGAGGTCCACACGGACGCTAGTGGTATCGGTGTAGGTGCGGTGCTTGTACAACGTCACAATGGCGCAGAGCATGTCGTGGCACATGCCAGCTGTTGCCTGAGCAAATCAGAACGCAATTACACAGTTACGGAACAGGAATGTCTGGCAGTTGTTTTCGCCGTACAGAAGTTTCGTTGTTATCTTTACGGGAGGCCATTTAAGATAATTACCCATCACCATTCGTTATGCTGGCTGGTCGGTTTGCGTGACCCCCTCTGCCCGCCTCGCACGTTGGCCGCTGCGACTTCAGGAATACGACTTTACGGTGTCGTGCAAGAGTGGCCGTCATCACGCTGACGCAGACTGCCTCTCCCGGATACCTCTTGCGACTACTGACTGCGATGCTGAGAATTTTGACGACTGCTTTGCTGCTGTTACAAGCACGTTCCCCAACGCGGCTGATTTCCAGAGAGAACAACGCAGCGATCTCAACTTGGATCCTCTTTTTGCCGCCGCACGTGCCTCCCAACACAGCGGTCGCTTTACTATCCGAAACAAGTTGTTCTATAAAGCTAACTACTCCAGACCTGGAGCACGTTTTCTTCTAGTTGTCCTCGAGAGCCTTCGCTCCGATGTTCTACGTGCCATGCATGACGATGTGACGTCCGGTCGTTTCGGCTTCATACGAACGCTAAACCACACGCAGGAACGCTTTTACTGGCCCAAGATGTACGAAACGACGAAGCGCTACGTCGCTAGCTGCGAGACGTGCCAACGTCACAAGCGCCCGGCCACCGCTACACCAGGTCCCCTTCAGCCTTTAACACCACCCAGCACACCTTTTGAACAAGTAGGAATTGACATTATGGGCCCATTTCCGTTATTTAACAATAAGAAGTGTTGGATAATCGTCTGCGTAGATCATCTTACGCGGTATGCCGAAACCGTGGCTATTCCCTCTTCTACCGCTGTATCCGTGGCGGACTTCTTGCTTCACTCCGTGGTCCTTCGCCATGGCCAACCGCGTGTTATTATCAGCAACCGTGGCCGCCAGTTCACTGCCGATGCCATTGAAGAATTACTACGCATGTGCACAACACAGTTCCGTCGTTGCACACCGTATCACCCGCAGACGAATGGCCTCGTTGAACGGACTAACGGAACGCTGATCAACATGCTTGCCATGTACGTTTCTTCTAATCACAAGAACTGGGATGAAGTGCTGCCTTTTATCACGTACGCGTACAAGACGGCAAAACATGAAACAACGAACTTCAGCCCATTTTATCTGTTGTACGCCAGGTTGCCACTAAGCCCTCTAGACACTTTCTTACCCTTCATTCTACACAATGACGACTCTGTAACAAACACCCTGTGCCTCGCGGAAGAAGCCCGTCGAATCGCTCGTCTTCGTACTCTGGCCTCTCAACGTCGTTCGAAGGAATGATACGACGACCGTCACGAACCGGTTTTTATTCGAAAAAGGTGACTTGGTGGTACTTTGGACACCGCAACGCAAGCGTAGATTGTGTCAAAAGCTTCTGTCACAATATTTAGGCGAGCTGAATATATATATATATATATATATATATATATATATTTTGTGTGGAGCAATTCAGTGTATGATGGGTAGCTTGGCCAATCGTTTCTATGTGCACCATTTTTTTAATATTTTTACTTTTTTGCACAAAAAACACGTGTTATGCGTAGGTGTAAGTAGGTGCGTGAACACGTGGTCTTTTCACTACCTGTTTGACCATTGGTTTCTGTGTGCACTTTCTTTTCTCACTCATTACATCTCTTTTTTTTTCTCCAAGCTTGACGATGGTATAAAAGTGCGTTGGAGCCTCTTATTATTTGTCAGAAGAAGTTTGATCATCAATTGAAACATCACCATTAAAGAGTTATTATAAGCGTTGTACTTATTTTCTCGTAATTCTGCGGCAACTAAAGGCAGACTTCATATTTTACTCATCTATTCACTGCATCTCTCGCTCATCAGTAAGGACGAGCGATTAGCGCCACCTTCCCGAACCAAGCTTGTTCTAACGCATTCTGCATCTATTCCCAACGAGTTGCATATACTGAGAAAGCATTACAACTATTTGACACAGAGCAATCGGCTTAAGCACGTTTTTACTGAATCACCATGAGTTGTATAAAGGAGATCAAGGAACTTGCTGTACATTGTAACTTCTTCCAAGACTAAATTCATTGCTACTTTGGTTGTCACTCCTGTAACAAACCACGATGCAATGTTTGTGCCCACAAGACCACTGTGACTGTTGCGAAAGCACGGCATCTAACCATTCGCTTAACATCAAAGGGGACTTAAACTGCGATAGCAGTAACATCATTTACTTAGTTGAATGCTCAATCTTACACATGCAATACATCGGTCAAACAGAGACATCCTTTTGTATATGTTTTAACAACCACAAATCACACGTAAACACTTTGCCACATCTGCCATTGTACAAGCATTTTCATCTACCAGGTCATTCGTTTGACAAGATTATGGTGACGCTATCAGAATCAGGCTTCAAAGCATTCTGTAATCACGAAATTCGAGAATCATGCTTGATCCTCATCCTCAATAGTGTGGTATCCGGCAATAACGAATGCGCAGACAAAATGTCATGGCTTTTTACGATCCCTAACAGGTTTTCTACTTCCTAACAGTTACCACAAATGTGTGTTGTTTTTCATCTGTGATCATAGTCGTCAATGGTCAATGTTACAAATGTTTTTTTATATGTGCATATTCTTGTCTGTAGTACTATATTCTTTTGTAGTGATTTTTTTGTGTTGTTACGGCTGTTTTGAAACATTTGTGACACTCATATGCTGATTGCACACGTTTTGTACTGATGTGCTGATGTGTTCATACCTGCCCATAAAAGCGGCCCTATAAATATATATATATATATATATATATATATATATATATATATATATATATACTTCCTATTGAAAATCCTGGGTCGGTGGATGCTGGAATCGTTGGTGGGTATGGTGGAAAGAATAGTAGATATGGTGGAAACTGTAGTAGGCATAATGGCTGATGACGGCGAAAGTGGAAAAAGTGATGGCAGGCGGTGGTGGTGGGGGCGATGCAGTGGTGGTGACGGTGGAAAATGCCGGCTCATGGTGGCGAGGCAAAACGTGTTTGGTGGAAGGCTTGGTGAGCAAGGTGGATGACGGGGGCATAGTGGAAGCTTAGTGGATGACGGTGGCATGATGAAAAGCACAGAACAGCACGCGAAATAACTTATTTGTGGTGTTTCATTCTTGAATGCACAGAGATATGTGTTTACGGTCAAAAGAAACCAACGCTGCTCATTACGCTTTCTAGTATGTTTTTTTTTATTCCTGTAGTGTCAACAACGCTGAAAATTTTTGCGGAGCATAGAATATGCGGCCGTGAATATGTTTACATTTCGCGCACGTACTTACGTAAAATCGACATCCGCGATGTGTTTCTTTGTTGTGATGTTTAGCAGACTAGAATTGTCACTGTGAACTTGACAGTGACAGTTCACAGTAGTGTACCAACAAATGGGCTCCAGTTCGCAATCGCCCTTGTCAATGTTAGAGCAGAACACAGTGGTCCCTCGATGTCGCCACGCTAAAAACGCAACTCTGGTAATTCTTGCACACTATATTATTTGAGCCGTACCTTTAAGTTAACAAAGTGCGTGCGAATATGCATAAACTTTCACTTTCGACATGCGTCGAGATGTGCCCCAGTAAATTTGATTTTTACCCCTCTGTTCCACCACCATGATTTCCACCAAAGGTTAGTCATACCGACCGAGCCCATACAAGTGTTTTCAGCGCTTCTGGTTTTCTGAATACACAATTTTGACGAGTAAAATTGATAATACAGCACAGCTGTGGTATCAGTTACCCTAAATGAAGCCTTTTTAATCCTGGACGGTGTACGCGCAAGAAGCGACAAACATCGATGAGACGCGCTTGCAGCACTTCCACCTAAGGTACGCCTCTCCTCAACAACAGCTGGCGTCTCTTTCGCTGGCACTTCACTACGAGAACATAGACACGTCAAGTTGTATGCTTACTGAACTAATATGATAGAATAATATTTCTGGCGCACTGCATCCGTTTTTGCCAAGCCGTTATGTAGTTGTTCTTAACGACAAAGTAACAGCGGTGCGCTGGTACAACTGCGCTCTGCGTTGCGCGAAAAACATCAGAATCAATTGTGTGGGCGTATCTATCAAATGAGCATAGAAGCGTCATAAAGCCTGAACTGATATCGCTCTTTGGAAGGAGCGAGAAAGGGATAATAAACTTGGCAGAAACCGCCCATAAACTCTACCTGCTCCATAGTTCACCGAGTCGTTTTTTTCCTTTGTCGTTGTAAATTGTAACAAAAACGATATGCTGTCGCCATTATCGGAGTGGCAATCGTTACAGGCAGCAGTTGTTCGTGTTTATCAAAGGTGCAAATTTTACCAGATGCAGATCCCGTCCCTCCCGAGTAAACAACAAACAGAACTGAAGTTAAACGGCGACTCCCTTACTTGACTACCGCTTTAACACTTACATCGCCATCTGTCGGCGTGGCGCAATAGATAGTGTGTGCACTTCCGAATTCGGAGATGGCTGGTTCGTTTCCCTGCTGTCGCAAGCTTTTTTTGCGCGTGCTTTCTACATCGTTTTTAATTACATATATTTTTATTATCTTTAGTGGCAGCTTTTCACGGTGGTTCTGACGCTGCTTCGCGCTCCAGCAATGCCAGCTGGAGCACGCCATCCACCATCCGCTCCACCATAGCAACCATACACCATGTGCCACCAACAATTTCATCGCCATATTCTACCAAAATGGTGGACGGTGGAATGCACCAATACTATGGTGGACGTATTTTTCAATAGGATATTGTAGTGAACGAGTGACGTGCCTCGCACTCACGGGTAGCGGTTGCCTACTATTCTTTTTATTAGACGTTCCACAAATATATACAATCACAAGGACCCAGTGTTGCCAACTCAAACACAGAAACCGAAACTACAGGTACTATATACAGGATACAACATTTTTCCTCCCTCATTTATTTTTTTGATTTTGGGAAGGTGTTAGTACGTTAGTATAGGTTAATCGCGCACAGTTTATATGTGGAACGAGAAATACACAACAAGAAATACACATCCATATATGCACATCAAATTATCTATACGCATGCTAAAATATTGAATACATTAGATAACAGGTACACCAACAAAGGAATATTTACAGATTCACACTTTATAACCATATCTGTCCGGTCGCCGTCTCTCTCGGTGCGGCTGAATGCGACGACCAGGTGGGCACGACACCACAGGTTCTTCTGTAGTGTTTACGGGCGGGCGTGAAACAGTTTCTGAAGCAGGAAACTGTCCGATGGCTGGTCTCGTTGGCGAGCTGGAATCGTAGTCTGCACTAGGCACAGGTTTCGCTGCGGGAGCACTTGCCTCGGTGGACGCTGGCTGCCATGTTGCAGCGAGAAGCGTCGCGTCAACGGGATCGTGAAGGAATGAATATTTACGCCCTGAAGAATGTTGCTGAAGGCCATTGTCGCCAGGGCGCCGAGCAGGCACCTTGCACAGCTTTGCCTCGTTCTATGTTTTGCCGTCGTCGAGAATGAAGGATGCTGGGCCGCATTGCTCGATGACATTCCTTGGCTTAGAGAAAGATGTCACCTTTGATTGAAACCTATGGTTTCTTCACCCGCACCATGTCTTCCACTGCCACTGTTGTCGGTTTTGCCGCTCGCCTCCTGTCGGTGTAGGCTTTGCTGTACTCTTGCCTGCGCTTCACACGTTGCCGCAACCTGGTCAGCTCCTGGTAGGGTGCCTTTGCGAAAGACTCGGGCGATAATCCGAAGATGTCAAGCTTCGTTCTTGGCAGCCTTCTACGTAAAAGTACCACAGGGGCCACTCCTGTTGTAGCGCGTGGTGTACACCTGTATGCGGTGAGGTAATCCCGTACAACAGTTCGCAGCGGACGTTGTTCTAGACGGGCCAGTTGTAGGTAAGTCTTGAACGTGCGGTTGAACCGATCAATCTGTCCGTTTGCCTGCGGGTAATAAACAGATGAGTGCGACAGGCGGATCGCTTGTTCTTGTAGGAAGTTGACAAATTTCTTTCACGTGAATTGAGGCCCATTATCACAGACTATCGCTTCAGTATAGCCTTCCCGTGCAAATAAGTTGAGCAGGAACTCGGTCACGGTTCTTGTAGCAATTTCCCTTGAAAACGGTACTTCTGGCCATTTTGAGAAGTAATCTACGAGTGTCAGCACAAATCTGCAATCTGGAGGCGCCCTCTCCAGGGGACCAACGATATATATTGCAAGTTTCTGCCATGATCTCTCTGGCAGCTCGACAGGTTGCAGCGGGGCAGGCGACGTCTTTGCCGATTTATCTGCTGCTTGACAGATGCTACAATTTTGGGCTGCTTCTTCTACGTGACTGTCTATGCTGGGCCACCAAAATTGCTCGCTAAGTCTGGCTTTGGTGCGTCCGATACCTTGGTGAGTTTCATGTGCTGTTGCCACAAGTTGAGCCACGAGAGATGATGGAACTACAAGCCCCTCTGCACGCAACAACAATTCGCTCACCACTGGCAATTCGTCTCGAACACTTAAATATGGTTCCAGACCTTCCAGGCAAGTCTCTTTGTAACGGCTAAGACCCATTTACAAACACCCTTACCTTTTGAAGAGTGGCGTCAGCAAGAACGGCTTGTACAAACTGCTCTTTGGTCAGGCAACTTGGTTGAACCATGGAAACTATTTCCTCCTCAAAAGTCAGCTATCTATCTGCCATATGAACGGGTAAATGCGAAAGAGCATCGGCTACTCTGTTAGATTCGCCTTTTTGGTACTCCACCGGGAAATTGTAACATTGTAGCCTTGTGCACCAACGTGCAATTCTAAGTGGGCGTCGGCCTGAGTTCTGCGAAAACAGAAGCAAAACGAGGGCCTGGTGGTCTGTTCGGAGAGTGAAGCTCTGTCCCCACAGGTATGCATGCCAATGTGCGCATGCCCAAATGCATGCAAAGTGCTTCCTTCTCACCAGCTGCGTACGTTCTTTCAGCCGGAGATAGCGTGCGTTATGCAAAAAACAACAGTACCAAGCTTATTATCGGCGTGCTGCTGAAGGACTGCTCTAAGACCACATTCGGATGCATCAGTGGAAATGATCATTGGAAGGGCAGGATCAAACATGTGCAAGACAAGATCTGACGATAATACCTCCTTTACCGCGCGGAAACTGTTATCCACCTCAACAGACCAGGTGAAGGTTTCGCCTTTCCTAAGAAGAGCCCTCATTGGTTCTACCATCTCGACCAAGTGTGGCACAAACTTGGCGTAGTATTCCACCAACCCAAGAAAGGAGCGGGCTTCAGCGGAATTTCTCGGAACTGGGTTTTCCACGATTGCGTCCACTTTCCTTGACAGTGGCGAAATACCGCAAGGTGCCACCTTGTGGCCCAAGAATTCGAGCTCCTGGACTCCAAACACACGATTTCTGTTGAGCTTCAGACCTGCGTCTTTGATACGCTGCAACACTGCCTCCAAGTTCATGAGGTGCTCCTCAGCTGATTTACCAAAAATAATTACATCGTGGATGTAAAAGAGCACACCCACACCTTTGTGAAGGATTTGAGACATCATACTCTGAAAAGCAGCAGGTGCTGAGGCTAGCCCAAAACTAACGCGTTTAAACCGGTACAGCCCTTCATGTGTTATAAAAACTGTCAAGTCCCTGCTCTCAGGATTTAGCGGAACTTCGTGGTAGGCAGACGCTAAGTCTTATTTGGAAAAGTGCGTGGCACCCACCAAGGCTTGAAGCAACTCATCCATGTGAGGCAGCGGAAAGCTGTCCGGAAGGATGAGCTTGTTAGGTTCGCGTAAATCTACACAAAGCCTAATACTTCCATCTTTCTTCTGAATGACTACAATAGGGGACACCCATTCTGACGCATCAATACGTTCAATGATATCCAAGCTTTCCAGGCGCTGCGGTTCGGAAGACACGCGTGGTCGTAACATGAAAGGAAGCCGGCGAAGTTTTGATGCTACTGGCTGAACACTCGCACGTGTCTTAATCCTGTGAACAAAACCTGTTGCAAGGCCCAGATCATTTGTAAAGAGCGAGCAAAACTTTTGCTGTAGTGCTGACGGCAGCTGCTTGAATGGCTCTATGGGACATGTCCGAGCTACTTCGGCGTTCGGTACCATGCTGGTTTGAAAACACTGCAGCTGAGAGCCTTCAATACACAGCTTCAAGGCCTAATACCATCCAAGCCAACGAGAGAAGTACCCTGTTCGACGACATAAAAGAAAATCGGTGCGCTGCGACTCTCGAAAAAGACCTCAGAAATGAAGCAGCCTAAAACCAAAATTGTTCTTTTGGAATAATCCAGAAGCGTCACATCAGGAACAGGAGGAAGCGGCACACCAGAGAAATGTTGGTCAATCACCTTGCCTGAAAGAATGAAAACAGAAGAGCCAGAATTGACTAACAGCTTCATAGCGACCTGCCCGATTTGAATGTTAATGTGAATTCCGGTTGCAAGAGGCTGTTGAACTACAAGAACTTCGACGGTTTCATCCTGCAACAGGCTATGTACTGAAACCTCGTGGACAGCTGCTTGCGACCGCTTCTGGTGGCAAACGTTTTAAAATGTCCGATACAGCCACAAAAGCAATTTTTCCTTTAGCTGGGCAGCGTTTCCAAGAAGCGCGATACTGTTTAGAACCACACCTGAAGCAATTCAAAGGATTCGCGTTTTGCTGCGAGTGTGATGGAGAGTGCTGTCGAGATGGGGGGGCGGTTCCCCGATGTAGCTGCGTTGTCGCGTTGACTGAAAGTGCGAGCACGCGGCAGTGAATTCGGTGACTGCAACGATGAACCGCCTTTTTTGCCAGTCTGCTCATATACTGGTTGCACAGCGACGGAAAATTCCTTCATTTTCACTGCTGCCTGCTCGATTTGACTCGTGAGAGCAACTGCCTTGTTAAACGAAAGCGAAGACCCTCCTAACAGAAGACATTCCCGAATACGAGGCGAAGACACACCGGCAACAAACTGGTCACGTAGTGATTCTTCTTGCGACATTAATGAGCACATCGCGGCAAGCTCTGTTAGCGCGGAAACGTATTATTGAATAGACTCGCCTGGGAACTGAATTCGACGGTGAAATCGGTGGTGCTCGATGACCAGGTTGCAGGTGGCATCGAAGTTCTTAGCCAGTGCCGCTACCGCGGAGTCATACACGTCAGGCGTAGCTCCGGTCCCCTCCTCCTCTGTCTTTTCGGTCGCCTGCAAAATAGACAGAGTATTGAAGATACGTTGACCTTCGGGTCCTAAGGAATGCAGTAAAAGAGCCTTGCGTCACTCTGGGGCGAACACTGAAGCACCGGACGCCAGCAGATAGACCTTGAACATGTCGTGCCATCGGAACCATGGCTGCACGGGACGACCCGGTGTCGGAAGGAACTGATCCGGTGGGGCGATGCCAGCAAAAGCCATCTGGGGGGCGTGGCTGGTTATCTCCCGGGAACTATCTCAGACACGGTTCAAACACTCGTGGCCATTGTAGTGAACGAGTGACGTGCCTCGCACTCACGGGTAGCGGTTGCATACTCCACTTTTTATTAGACGTTCCACAAATATACACAATCGCAAGAACCCAGTGTTGCCAACTCAAACACAGAAACCGAAGCTACAGGTACTATATACAGGATACAACAATATATATATATATATATATATATATATATATATTGTAGTGAAGAAGAGGCGCCTCAACGGCATTTCTCTGCGCCTCAGGGGCATCGCCATCAGCATAAGCTCGTTCTTGCTGCGCTTGGCCGGACGCTGCTGACTGCTTCGCCTTCTGCGTTCTAGCTCTGCAAATAAACCCCGTTACATGTGGTGGAGGTGCTGGGTTTCGATCACCCTGGAGCTTCGAAATCGCATTTTACCATCCATTACACCTACCGACGCATGCGCCGCTCCAACTCCTCCACTGGCACCGCCTACTGTTCTCTGCGCCGGTTCTCTACGTCTGCGAGATCTCCCTGTTTTCTCAGGCACAGAAGAAAAGGACAATAACGACTGGATTTCAATGTACGAGCGAGTGAGTACTCACAACAAATGGGATGACGCCGCCAAGTTGGACTACGTCTCCTTCTACCTGTCGGACGTGACCAAGCTTCGGTTTATAAACCACCAAGCGGAACTCCCTACATGGTCGGTCTTCAAAACGAGCCTCACACAAGTTTTTGGACGGCCTGAGGTAAATGCTTTCCACGCAAATGTTCTCCACTGCCCGTTGCTCTTCTTACTCTCCACCATGGCGTAACGAAGACGCTCGTGTACAATACGCTAGAAGGGCCTTTACCTTTATTTTATGGTGAATGTCTCGGTCACGTGCATCTGATCGACGCCCGTCACATTTTTGACACTTCATCTAGTTAACTTTCTACACGCCTCAACGCACTCATTTCTGACTCTGCTGTTGCCCAGTCACTCCTTGACGCTTTCCGCCGCTCCATCAATGTCGCAACGTCTTCTTCAGAACGGAGCCAGTTAGTTAACCTGCTGCAAAAGTTTCGTATTTCTTTTGACAGCCACGCTTCTGGCCTCAGTCGCACATCGAACATATCTCACAAGATTGACACAGGAAGCCATACGCCTCTACGGCAGCGCCCCTACCGAGTCTCAGCATCGGAGCGCCGTGTTATTGACGACCAGGTTGCTGACATGCTCCAGCGGTATATTGTACAGCCTTCTAACAGTCCCTGGGTGTCACCGGTCGTTCTTGTTAAGAAGAAGGACGGCTCTATTCGATTCTGTGTGGACTATCAACGTTTAAACAAGATCACCCGTAAGGATGTTTACCCGTTACCGCGAATAGACGATGCCCTTGACTGTTTGCAGGGAGCAGAATACTTCTCTTCGCTGGATATAAAACATCCTCATCGAACGCCGGAAGGAGAAGAAAGAAGACTGCTGTCTGATTGCGCGCGCGCTACTTCACTTCTTCTAATAAACCGTATTCGTTCGAAGCAGTCCCTGGTCTAGAACGTCCTAATAATTGTGCCGTGACCAGGATACTACCTCCTCGCCAGCAAGAAAGGTCAACCTGCCACGGAGCAGCAGAGAAGAAAACGACGGAGGAGCAGAGGATCGACCTGGATCGAGTGACGAGACCAAGGTGGACAGTACGAGCTTCAGAACGAACGATTGACAAGTAAGGAGTCATTGTTAACCACCTCAATATGAGCAAAGAAGTGATAACGAAGGAAAGGAAAGCGCTTCGCTCTAAGATAACGCGACTGATTAACGCAGCCGAGCAGCAAATTAATGGTGGAGCTATCCGGGAGCAGCTGCTTACAACGCAGGCACAGAATTATGCAATAAGCTACAGTCTCAAGAGCGCGAACGAGCAAATGGAAAAGTTCCTAAGAGAAGACAATGCCAAAGCTGAATTCGAAAGCGTCATAGAGTACGACATGAAATTAACGACGATCTTATCTGCAATAGAATTCAAACTTCGACAGCCAGAACAATTGAATTCAAGCGATAGGACAAGGCGGGTGACGCCCTCAAGTACAGGACAAGAAGCAACGGAACTAGTTAAGCTACCGAAGCTTGAAATGTTAAAGTTTGGGGGAAAAACTTTGGAGTGGAACCGCTGCTGCTCTCAGTACGAGTCGGCAGTTCACCTGAGACCAAACATGAGCAAGAGACAGAAGTTCAATTACTTGTTAGCATCACTAACCAGAAAAGCGGCGGCTGCAATTGAGGGACTTCAGTACTCGGCAGAGGAAAATTATGATGACGCAATCAAAATACTGTAAAAAACGTTCGGCAGTCGAGAACACTCCATTGAAATTCCCATGAATGAGCTACTGAGTTTGGAGAAAGTGAGGTCTGTTCAAGATACCGATCACTTAAATAGGCTAGTAAAGAGAGTGAAAGTAAACGTATTGGCACTCAAGTCACTAAAAGTGGAAACCGAAAGCTATGCGCCGGTGTTGTTACCGGTATTGAAAAGAGCAATTCCACCAGAATTATCAGTGCAGTTCAATTCAAAAGAGGCTATGAGAAACAGCTCAGCTTCAGAAAACGGCGAGCAAAACAACGCAATGGGAAAAGCGTGCGAGGAAAAGCTGGACAGGCTAATGTTATTCTTAAGAGAGCAAGCGGCTTTTCGTGAAAAAACACAACGTGAACAAGAGAGGATAACTGCAAAACCAAGAGAGAACTACAGACAGATGCGCAGAAGTTCAAGCTTCTATAGCTCAGCGGATAAAATATGCTTATTCTGCAAGCAGAAATCCCACGCAACCGAAAACTGTCGTAAGAGCATTCCAATGGATGAAATTAAAGCTATTCTTACGAAAATAGAGCATGCTTCAGATGCAAGCGAACAAACCACACTGCACGCATTTGCAAGGCCCAAGTAAAATGCAAGCAATGCAAGAGACGACATGGCACGTCAGTGTGTAGAACCGTGACGCAGAAAACAAGGGCAAAGCTGGTCTCAACAGTACAAGCCGAAGCGACGACGTCTATGCTACACGCAACCGTAACGATCAAGCATAAGTTTTCGCTTTTGTAGATTGCTGTAGCGTGCGTAGAAGAAACATGTGGCCGACATTGCCATTGGTTATTAGACAGCGGAAGACAACGTTCATTTATTGAAGCGGGATTAGCGAAAGAAATAGGTGCGAAGGTGTTGCGACAGGAAAGGCTGACGATTGGTTCATTTGGAGGAGACGAAAAGGTTTAACTAATGAACGTGGTGCAAGTGACGGTAAGATCACGAGAAACAAGCACGACAACAGTGATTGAAGAGTTACAAGTCGACGTTATCTCGCGCAGTTATATACCCACTTCAACTAAGAAACTCAGCGAAAAAATGAAACAGCTAAATATGCAAGTGGCTTATCACAGGACCAAGACGACTGCAACAGTTTCTGTAGAACTACTGATCGGCTCAAACTATCATTGGGAATTCTTTACTGGAAGAACTCGAAGAATCGAGGACAGACTGATGGCTGTAGAAACTATACTGGGATGGGTACTGCAAGGGCCGTCAGAGCAAAGCAAGACAAAACTAACACATAATCAAGCAGTCATGGTTCTGAAGGTCGAAGCTGCGGAGACAGAACTCCAGCAAGAGCTACAGAAGTTCTGGAGCCTGGAGTCAATGGGGATCACAAGAAATAGTTTGGATAACACCGGAAATGAAGTGGTTGAAGAATTCGAGCGCTAGATTGTACAACAAAACGGTCGCTATCAAGTCAGCTTGCCATGGAAACAGGACGTAAACTTGGAAAGCAACAAGAAAAATGCGATAAAAAGACTACAGCAACTGAATAAAATGTTGCAGAAAAATGAAGACATGCTGTATCACTACGACAAAGCTATATCAGAGTATATGGCATTAGGAGTCGCAGAGGAGGTCCAAGAGCCATCAGAACAGCCAAATGCACTTTGATACTACATGCCACATCATGCGATCATTAGAAAGGACCGAGCCACAACAAAGGTTCAAGTAGTGTTTGACGCCTCATCCCATTCTCGAAAAGACATGTCTTTAAACGAGAACCTGGAGGCAGGACCCAATTTGAATGAGGACATGCTATCGCTGCTAATTAATTTCCAAATAGAAAACGTGGCATTAGTTGGAGATGTTGAAAAGGCATTTCTACAAATTTGTATACACGAAGAGGATAGAGATGCAATGATATTTCTATGGTGGAAGCATGATGCTGAAGGAAGGTTAATGAATGAAGTGCAAACATGGCGAATGACAAGAGTAACGTTCGCAACAACACCGAGCACATTTATACTGGCAGCTATATTTAGACACCATTTGAAACAAGTGGAAGACCGGTTTTCTGATACGACAAGGACACTGCAGAAAGCGAAAAACAATATTGAAAAGCACAGCTTCGGTAGAGGAGCTACGCACTATTGTAGCAGAAGTTGAAGGAACACTCGACAATCGACAATTGGCTTACGTATATTTAAAACCTAACGAGCCAATGCCACTAACGCCGCAGACATCATAGGTGGACGGCGAGAGCTTCAAGACGGACAAACAAGACTGTACAATGGTGACATTGAAGACGCATGGCGACGCAGATGCAAACTCGCGCGCGCTTGGTGGAAAAGATGGCTTCAAGAATACATCAAGGGAATAGGAGTTTCGGTCAAAGCCAAGACGCGGCAAGCAAAACCACTCTCACAGGGTGACATCGTGTGAGTTGAGGACAAGGCTCCAAGAACAATTTGGAAAATGTTCCGGATTGAAGAACTCTACTCTGGGCGAGACGGAATAACAAAAGCTTGTCTCCTTCGCACAGGCAAAAAAGAGCTTCTAAGAGGATCGGTGAACCACATATACGCTATGGAAGGTTGTTTCAAATAGCCTGCGAGAGCTTATCACATTTCAACTTGGGCGGGCGGGAGCCTATAAAACATCATCATCAAACGCCGGAAGAAGAAGAAAGAAGACTGCTGTCTGGAGCAAGCGCGTACTACTTCACTTCTTGTAATAAACCATATTCGTTCAAAGCAGTCCCTGGTCTCGATCGTCTTAATACTGGATTTATGGTCTGGATACTGGCAAGTACTTAAGGAAGCATCGGACCGACCGAAAACAGCATTTGTCACACCTGATGGATTATACGAATCTACCGTTATGCCTTTCGGCCTTTGTAACGCTCCAGCCACTTTTGAAAGACTGATGGACACTATTTTACGAGGCCTCAAGTGAAACACATGTTTATGCTACCTCGATGACGTAGTTGTTTTTTCCACCAATTTTGACACCCATTTAAATCGTCTCGAGCACGTCCTCACACGCCTCACCGACGCCGGCCTTCAACTCAACCTCAAGAAGTGTCGTTTTGTGCCCGGCAGCTCACCATTCTTGGTCACGCCGTATCGCGGGACGGCATACTTCCCGACCCCGACAAGCTTCGAGCAGTCGCCGATTTTCCGAAGCCAAAGAACTTAAAGGAACTTAGAAGTTTTGTCGGCTTGTCGTCATACTTCCGACGCTTTATTAGAAATTTTGCATCCGTATGTGCACCCTTTACGGACCTTCTTAGCGGCAACAAGGACCTTTCCACCTGGTCACCAGCATGCGACAATGCGTTCACCAAATTACGCCGCCTGTTAACTTCCCCACGCATCATCTGTCACTACGATCCTGCCGCTCCCACGGAGGTTCATACTGATGCCAGCGGTGTTGGACTTAGCGCTGTGCTCGCGCAACGAAAGGCAGGGTTTGATGAATATTTCGTCGCCTACGCAAGCCGAACTTTGACGAAAGCCGAGGCTAACTACTCCGTGACCGAGAAAGACTGTTTAGCTACTATTTGGGCCCTTGGAAAATTTCGCCCCTACCTGTATGGTCAAGCATTCGAGGTCGTCACTGACAACCACGCCCGTTGTTGGCTATCCACACTTAAAGACCCTTCCGGACGACTTGCTCGCTGGGCACTCAAACTTCAGGAATACGACATCCGCGTTATTTACAGATCCGGTCATAAGAACACGGACGCCGATGCCCTTTCTCGCTCACCCATATAGGAGGAATGTGTTTGCCTCTCTTCTCTTGAGCCTGCACTTGCGTCATCCGCCTTGCGCAACATGACCGTGGAACGACGAAAAGATCCCTGAATCAGTGGCCTCATAAACATTCTCTCTGATCCTCTCACTCCTTCGCCGTCTCGCGCTCTCCGCCACCAGGTTAGCAACTTCTGCCTCAGGAATGATCTTCTTTATTGACGCAACTACCTTCCTGACAGTCGCAAGTGTCTCTTTGTGATACCCCGCCATCTTCGAGCTGCTATCTGCGAAGCTTTTCACGCAGACCCACAGTGCGCCCACGCAGGACTCTTCAAAATATACGCTAGGCTTCGACTCAGATTTTATTGGCGTGGAATGTACAACTACGTGCGGAAATTCATTCGCTCGTGTGCTCAGTGCCAACGACAAAATTTTCCTCCCGGGCACGTCTACCCGTCACAACCTCTTCCTTGTCCTAGTGTACTTTTTGATCGCGTCGGCATTGACATTTACGGACCACTACCATCAACTCTAGCTGATAATCGCTGGATATTGTTGCGAGAGACCATGTCACACGCTATGCCGAAACAGCCGCGTCGCCGACTGCCACAGCCCGTGACGTTGAAACATTTCTGTTGCATTGTTTTATTCTGCGTCATGGTGCCCCTCGAGAGCTCTTAAGTGACAGAGGCCGTGCCTTCCTTTCTGACGCCTTGAAGGCATTACTCAACGAATGCCGAATCGTGCACCTCACAAGTACAGCGTACCACCCTCAGAGAAATGGCATGACGCAGCGCTTCAACCGTACTCTTATCGATATGCTGTCGATGTACGTCACCTCTGATCATTCAACTTGGGACCAAGTTCTCCTGTTCGTCACCTACGCGTATATTACTGCCGTACGATCTACTACTGGGTTTTCGCCATACTTTCTTCTGTACGGACGAGAACCTTCAAATACAGTAGACACTATTCTCCCATATAAACCTTATGAGTCGAAAGCACAACTCTGTTCGAAGCTGCTCAACATGCTGAAGAATGCCGCCAGCTTGCCCGCTCTTTTTCTACAGAGAACCAGTGGCAGCAGCAATCCCGCAAGACTGGGGACCGTTCGGCTCCAAACTTCCCAACTGGTTCATTGGTATGGCTTCGGGCACCTGCTACCGCACCTGGCCGCTCCGCAAAACTTCTTCCCAAATACATCGGGCCCTACCGCGTTGTAGAGCAAACGTCACTCGTCAAATATATCGTGGAGCCTATCATCCCAACCACAGACCCACGCTATCGTGGTCGCGACACTGTCCATGTCTCTCGCCTCAAGCCATATTATGACCCATCAGTCGTTTCCTCTCCGTAATCCGCCAGGATGGCGTTTTTATCTGCGGAGGGCGATTGTAGTGAAAAAGAGGGGCCTCAGCGGCATTTCTCGGCGCCTCAGGGCATCGCCATAAGCATAAGCTCGTGCTTGCTGCGCTTGGCCGGACGCTGCTGACTGCTTTGCCTTCTGCGTTCTGCTCTGAAAATAAACCCCGCTAAATATATATATATATATATATATATATATATATATATATATATATATATATATATATATATATATAACATTGACGAATGAATGTGTTTATTCAAAGATGAAATTAAATGGCATTTGGAAAGAGCTGTGTACTTCTAAAACAGGCTTTGTCCAGTTCACCCCACCACATACACTTTCTCAAAGAGGCTCGCTCTAGCAAGTTGTCCAGGAAGGCTCAGTGTTCAGAGATGATTGCTATCAAAGTAGCTATTCCCTGATTGTGCCTAATCGTCGCTTCCATGGCCGACATCACGCACTATTAGAAAATCGTGCACAGTCTAAGTGCCGGCTCCACTACTCTTCGTCTTCTTTTCCACGTTCCGTACGCTCGCGCATCATTGTGGAATTTTTCCCGGGGGCAGAGGAAGCTTGCTGAGCGATTTAATTATGCGAATGGTGGTAATTTTGTGGCGGGCTACGTAAACAACTTGCGTGACCAGCAAACGCCGGTTATTGGCTGTGAGTCGGGCTATAGCGTAATTCACGTCACTCAGACGAGCGACTATCACGAATGGACAAAAAGTTTGCTAGAAACTTCTGGTACAATCCTTTTCTACGAAGAAGAGTCCACAGCCAAACGTAGTCACCAGGAGAAACATCTACGGGGATATGCCTGGCATTGTAGCGACTGTTGCTTTGTTTTAAGAGGAAAATGTTTTGAAGGCGTGCTACCTTGCGTGCTTCTTCAGCACGACACAATGAGTGAACGATTGAGAGATCTCCCTGATGCGAGGAAGGTAGTAGTGTGTCCATAAATCTCCGAGAGTTTTATGAGGAAAGCAGAAAAAAGGGCGAATGTCCAGCAACGTCATGCATGGCGGTCTTACTTGCGTGACAAACGGTAAGACAGCGTTCAGTTTCTGTGGTCAGCATCAACCTACATCGCCAGCATATTCGTTAGATTTCGGTTCGTTCTCTCAGTCAGATCGTTAGTTTGTGGATGGTAGGCGTGGAGTGGGGATAAGAGGAGCTACAGAGGCGCAAAAGTTGTTCAACCTCATCCACGATAAATTTCCGTCCACGGTCACTGATGACAATCCGTGGAGCACCGTGACGCAGTATGACCCATTGTAAGAGAAAAGAAAAAACAGTGGCGGCCGTTGCCGATGTAAGTACATCTGTTTCTGTATAACGAGTAATAATCCACGCACACTAAAACATATCGGTCACCAGTTGTGTTCTTTGGAAGGAGTCTGAGAAAGTTGATGCCGACTTCTTCAAAAGGAGATGTGTGTAGGGAGATGCGATGCAAATATTCTCCCCGTAGCAGTGGTAGGATTGCTTGTGGCGCTGACATATAACGCAGCTAGCGACGTACTGTTTCGTGGTGATCCAGATTTTCGACCAGTAGATTTCTGACGTAGTCTATGTAGCATGTGTAAAAATGAGATGAGCGGATGTTATGTCATTATACATAGAACAAAGAACGACAAGGCACAGGCTTTCCGGCACCACTAGAAGCAACGGGAGGCGATCAGCTGAGTAGTTTCTTTTGCAAAGCAAGCCATTTGAAGTTTTGAAGTGCTTCTCAGCCAAGTTGTGTGCAGCTCTTCGAACAAGGGTATCTGGGTAGGATCGCTGTGTTGCTCACGTTTGAAGCTCAAGATATCTGGAAAGGTGGACTTCATCACTGTCATCGTCGTCATCACTGTCACCGTCGTCAGCTTTAGTGTGTACTGAAGAAAGAAGAATAAGCAGTCGGCATCCGTGTGACATCGCCCACTCTATAGGTAATCCAAAAGCTGTACACTTGGAGGCGCCACATTCAACGAGGCAGTCAGCCAGATGGGTTGCGAAGTCCCACAAGCCAGCATAGTAAGTGATGATCGGTCACTATTGTGAACTCGCGGCCATACAGATGCGGTCGGAACTTCTCGATGACGAATATGACTGCTAAGAACTGGAGCTCCTTGATGGTGTAGTTCTCTGCTCTGGTGAGTGTCCGACTGGCATATGCTATGACAGATGGCATATGCTATGACACTGCAATGGCATATGCCATTGCAGTGTTGAACCAGCACAGCGTTAACACCTAGCCCACTAGCATCAGTATGCAGTTCGGTGAAAGCGTCAACATAGAGATGCGCGAGTGGGTCCTGAAGTCAATAAAAACTTCAGCTGTTGCAATGCAGCCTCACATTTATCATCCCACAAATACGGTGTGTCTTTATGGTGAAGCGGCGTTATTAGAGAGGCAAGTTACGCAAGTTTGTTAATGAATTGGCGCAAATATGAGCACAGACCAAGAAAACTGCGCAGGTACATCACTGTTCATAGTTGAATAAAGTTATATATATATATATATATATATATATATATATATATATATACATATATATATATCTAGTGGGAGTAATAATTCAATGGGCCAGTTAGTCTTCGTGAAGGTATGGGATATGGCACAACGGGAGCGTTGTCAACAAGGATAATAATATTTATTTCCCAACAGTTTCGGGAGGGGTCCTCCCTTCATCAGGGGGACAGTTTTGTTACAAGCTGCCACTCTAGCATCACCAGCACGAAGTCGGCGACGGGAATGACAGCAGGTTGGTTCGTTCCGTACGCAAGCACAGACAGTGAAGAGATCAGAGACGTGAGAAAACAAAACAAACTTTACTCTAGTGATATTGCAGCACACGGGATATAATACAACACTTCAATACAACTAACAAAGCACATCAACACTTGATGCAACTAAAAATATATATACAAAACAATAAATCAGCTTACACGAGAGAAACTATCACAAACTACACAAACTAACAACAATAGAACTACGGAGTAGAAAGTTCGAAGATATAAACAGGTGAAGGCATACGTGTGATGACCGGCAGCGTTGCGTCCCCGATGATCGGATGCGAGAAGTCGAAGAGAGTTCTGGCACGACTGCGATGTCGGCGGTGTTGCAACGCTGGTGGTTCCGGGAGGCTAGTGCTTGCAGATGACTTCGAGCAGGTTGAGCTAACTCGAGGCGAAGTCCCGGTGTCTACGTTGCAGACGTTAATATCGCGTCACAACTAGACGAACGGCTAAGTTTAGGTGGCCAGCCGATACAGAGCCACACTAAAAACTTCTAGAAGAGATTGCTTGTTGATCTCTTTTCTACACCATCTTGGTCAGCGATATATATATATATATATATATATATATATATATATATATATATATATATATATATATATATATTGTACCGGAGCATAGTGGTGCCAGCTCTGTGCCAGCGTGAAAGCAGACGTTGACGTACGTGTTGCTCATCCTTGCCGGTTTCCTGCCTTCCCAGCGTGTTGCGGCTAACGCTAAATGAATAACAAGTATTTATACGTGAACTCGCTCGTTGCATTTGGTGGAAATGCGCTGGGTGACGTCCTGGAGCTCTGCAGCCGTAAGCTATCATCTGATTCCGCAATGACCAAGCGCGTTGATCCCCGACAAGCCTCTTTCACGCCGCCGCCTGTCATGTGACCTCTGCCAGTCTACAACGGCACTGAATATTAGATGTCGAGGACTGGCTAGCAGAGTAGGAGCGTGCGAGCGTGATTAGTACGTGGCATGACTCTGTGAAGCTGACTCACGTCATACTCTGCCAAACAGACTTGGCCAACCTATAGTTCACCAACCACCAAGCCGGTATCCCCACCTGGTCAGTTTTCAAAGAGACCGCGACCTAACTTTTCGGTCGTCCCAGCTATGCTCAGGCTTCGCGCTGAGCTTGGGCTGCGGGGATGGTTGGAGCGAAACGGTGAGAGTTTCACAAGCTACATTCAGGATGTGATCGGCCTGTGCAGGCGAGTGGAAGCCAGTATGACGAAGGCTGACAGAATAAAGCATGTAATGAAAGGCATTGATGACGATGCTTTTCATATGCTTTTGGCCAAAGACCAACCGGCGGTCACGGCCGCTGATTCAGCTATGTCAAAGTTTTGATGAGCTGCGCAAGTAACAAATTTCTACACGTCGCGCTAATACGCAAACAGCTGATATTTCTGCTTTGGAGTGCAAAAGCAGTGGCCCCGAGTACAGCGTGTTAATGCTCAAATTCAACAGTACATCCGGGAGGAAGTTGCTCGACAGCTCTCTCTTGTCGTCACCGTCAACGAGACAACCACAGGGCTAGACTACTCACTTCGCCGTGCAATTCAGACAAAAGTTGCCGAGGCTCTCCCTTCGCCCGCGTCCCTAATATCAGCTGCTGCACCACTGAACTATGCCGAAGCCGTCCGCCGACCTCCTGCCCAATCGCCGCTCCCTTCATACAGCCAAGCCACCAACTACTGCACGTCAACAGTTTCGGTTTATCCGGTAAATCGGCCCTTTCTACCATCTCGAGCACCTGTAAACTCTTGGCATACTTCGGATAACCGGCCCGTCTGCTACAATTGTGGTATACAAGCACATGTTGCGCGCTACTGTCGCCGCCGTGGATTCTATTTTAATGATGCTCAGAATTCCGGACACGTACCTCGGCAATCAGAATCGCATGTGACACCTGATGCACATGACCCCCGGTCACGTCGACCAGACTTCGGCCGACGTCGATCTCCTTCACCCCGTCCTCGGTCTCCTTCCCCCATGCTTCGCCGTTCAAACCACGCCCAGGAGGAAAACTAACAGTCGCAGTTCCTGAAGCAAGAGCTACGCCACCGACGAAATTTCCAAAGCCTCATCTTTCACCCCCTAACGAGATGCCGTGTTTGTGGACGGTTTCGCCACAACTGCTCTTGTCGACACAAGGGCCGCTATTTTTTGTAATCAGTGAAGTGTTATGCCGCAAACTGAAAAAAGTGACGGCTCCACTTGTTGAAATTCCTTTACGCACAGCGAGTTCGCAACACGTCCAACCTTTTGCCACATGCACTGCTGGTACGTGTTGTGATTCAAGGAGTGCTTTACATCGTTGAATTTTTCGTCCTTCCGCATGCGTCTCATAAAATCATCCTGTGATGGAACTTTTTTCCGGTAATCATGCGGTTGTCGACTGCGCTCGTGCTCAACTCGTTTTGTTTCCAGTCAGCAACACATTCATAGATGTCCCTCGCTCACCCAAAAGGTTATCGTCGCCGCTTACGTCGTCATCTCTGCTTTTTTCGGTCACCGCGGTATCTCTTTTCTGCAACTTCGTTTCCGATTTAACTGCCCTCTTTATGCCGTCACAAGAATGCGCTCGTCGCCGGTACCCTGTCGTCCCGTTTGCCGTCATAACACTTGCCGATGGCTCCAGGGCCGTGTACGTGTGTTCCCTTGTCCTGCTACCTTATTTCATGGCGAATGTATTTGGAATCTTTACACTTGTGATGACATCTTTCATTTCGATGCCCGATCTGTTACGACGCTGATGTCCGTGCATTCTGTCACAGCTGCCACCACGCCCTCACTACCTGACTAACATGTTCTGTTACACAGCGTAGACACCGGCCTTACGGGAGACCAGCGCAATCAGCTCGTTCAACTACTTGACCGTTTCCGCGCCTCCTTCGTTCACGGGCAACCTCCCATGGGACGCACGTCAGTTGTTGCTCACCATATCGACACTGGGCATCATAATCCGCTTCGTCAGCGCGCCTACCGCATCTTGCAGGCTGAGCGTAATGTCATCACACAACACGTCGATGAGACGCTGCATCTAGGTGTCATTCCACACTCACCGTCCTTGAGCTTCACCATTGGTCCTCGTGCGAAATAAGGATAGCGCCATAATGTTTTGCGTGGATTATCGGCGAATACACAAAATCACACGCAAGAACGTTTATCCTCTGCAACGCATTGATTACGCCTTGAATTGCCTTCAAGGTGCAAAAAGTTTTCTTTTCACTGGATCTGTGCTCTAGATATTGGCAAATGCCAATGGCTTAACCAGACCGTTCAAAACGGCGTTTGTGGCCCCTGACTTCTTACATGAATTTATGATGCCCTTCGTTGTTTTAAATGCGCTGGTGACTTTTGAAAGGTTGATGGACAATGTCTTCAGGGAACTTAAATGGCACATCTGCCTGTGCTATTTAGGTGACATAGTTGTATTCTCTGCAAACATTAAAACTCATCTATTCCGTCTAGAACAAGTTCTCCAGTGCATTACGGCAGCCGGGTTGCAACTGAACTTGAAAAAAATGTAATTTTGCGCCCACAAATTCACACTTCTTGACCATGTCGCCTCAAAAGAAGGAATATCAGCAGACTCTGCCAAACTGCATGCCGTCACCTTAAAAAGGTCACGCGGTTTGAATGGGACGTTTCGAAAGAAATTTCTTTTCTAGATATAAAACAAAAGCTCTCTTAGTTTCCCATACTAAGTTACTTCAATGAGGACTGGTCAGCCCAAGTACACACTGACGCCAGCCTACTCAGTCTAGGAGCTGTGTTAGTACAGCGTGATTCAGATGGCGTGGGGCAAGTGGTCGCTTATGCCAGGCGAAAACTTTCAGACATCGAGCACCACTATTGCTCCAACGAGCCCAAATATCTCGCAGTAATATGGAGCATCGATGATAAGTTTTGACATTATCTTTTCAGGCGCAAATTCACTGTTGTGACTGATAAAGCTGCTATAGAATGTATGTTCTCCAAGAAGCTACTCAAGCAAAAATTTGCCTGGTGGATAATCATGCGGAAAGAATAAAATTTTGACGTCCACCAACGCGTCGCGGAACTAAACATTGTCACCGAAGCACTGTAATAAAATGCATTGTACTGCGCACAACAAACCAGACAAAAGCACGGTTTTCCGCCCAGATAGATATATCGTGAGCCCAACCGAAGGATAAAATTTTGGCATCCAATATTTCATCTATCGCTCACAAGGAAAATCACAGTACTTTTGTGAAGCGCAATGCCGCATTGTACAGGCTTCACTGGCGAGCAGACCGATCTGAAAAACGTTACCTCCTGGTGATCCAGAAATCTCCCAGGTCTGAAATAATACAAGCCATTCATAAATACCCTGAAAGTGGACGCAGCGGCCAACGAGCTATGCTCTGGAACCAGAAAGAACCCTTTTGGTGGCCGAGGATGCAAAGTAGCGTCCGTTCTTATGTCGCCAGTTTGAAAATCTCTCTGCAGTTTAAGCGACTGCCTGGTTGTCCACCTGGATTACTAACACTGATCTGGGTAGCCGGAACAATTTTCTACACGATTGGCATTGAATACATTGAACCTCTAGCCACCACCACTGCGGGAAATCGTTACGTCCTTGTAGCAGTAGACGACCTGTCAAAATACGTGGAAGTGGATGCCGTGCCATCTCTTGCATCCACTTACCTAATCGACTTCCTCAAGCACCACATTGAATAAAGGCATGGCTTGCTAAAAAGTTATTATCTGATCGGGCTACAACGTTTCGTAGTGGCGAGCTAAAAAGTACCTTCGCACAGCAGGCGTGCAGCACCACTTCGCATCCGCGCTTCATCTTCGAGGAAACGACCTTACTGAGAAAACTAAGCAGAGTATTCAGGCACGACTATCTCCATATACGAACGTAGGGAAAAGAGGAAAAGCCGACTGGGACGTCCACCTTCCGTCAGCCGCTTTTGCAATCAACACAGCACTGCGGACGTTTACCGAGGAAACGCCCTACCAAATTTTTATGAAAAACTACCAAAGCTGAAGGCGGTCCTCAGTCTGGGTGCTTCCATTATAGTTCCACGTGCCAACGATCGCAAATCGGCCTGTCAGAAGAACCTAACAAATGCGATCAAAAAAGGGGTCCACATACAAGAAAATCAAAGGTACCACTATAACAGTCGCCGCAGACCCGTTTCTGATTACAACATCGGTGACGGGGTCAGGGTGCAAAGGTGCACCAGCGGGTCCAACAAGAAGCTACTCCTTAAGTTCGAGGGGCCATTTATAATTACTTAGCGTTTAGAAAGCGACCAGGTTCGGTAGTGAGTGGCTTCATGCCGTGCATGTGGTGGTGTCACGTACTTGGTCTTGTCACAGGAACTAGGCGGGAGGTCCTTTCTCTGGACTGGTTCTGAGAATTATCCGGGTCGGGTGTTTGTGTTAGCAGTAGGTTCCATACCTCCTGACGGCAAGCTGTAGTGTTTAGCTGTAGCCTCGACGTGCTGCCCCTCCAGAGCTTCATTGTCGTTAACGCTCTGGTTAGACTCAGCGGGGGTGGTGGGGTGATAGTGCTTCCATCTCAAACCAGCTATTACCTTGCGCTCCACTCCTTCCAGGACTGCAGATTTGTGTCCTCGTACCGGGGCCACGGTACGGCACCGTTACGAAGGTGGTAAATGGCCACGCACCATTTCTCTTGGTCCGTCTACACATCACGAGCTCCTAAAACATTGATACCCTACTGAAACTTTCCGTATGCGAGTCCAATATTTCCATATTTTTCCATAAAGAATACATATGTTTTCCATATATTTTCCATACATTTCCGTAAGATTCTTACGGAAACATATGGAAAAAGTGGACATCGCATACGGAACGTTTCAGTAGGGTAGTTGCCTCCAACTTGTCGGTGTCGTTCATAAATTCATTGAAACCTGGTGTTTCGAAGGCGGCCGGTGAGGATGATGCAGCAGACGAAACTCCAGAGAAGGACGACGTCATGCAGCTGATTTCGTATGAGAGTGCCGCGAGGATATACAGCAGCTCTCTCGGGCTCTAGAGTGAGCTCTCTTCATGGAATCGAGAGGCGGCAGTGACCAACGCGACATCAATGGAGTGCAGTGCTGAAAAAGCGAAAAGACACAGCACACAGGTCAGCGATTCAAGGGTATGGGCCATGAGGCAAAGTCCCGCGATGATGTAGAAAAGCTTGGAGGTACTTTCAGATGATCCGCACGTGAAGCCAATGGTGGCACCCATGGAGTACAGGGTAATAACTTTGCTCACTTCAACGCCATCTTTGTTAGAGGGAGCCATGGCAGCCCTTCTCGGCAGCTGAGGTGCCGATTGAATGCCGAGCGAGTGTCTGTCGCCATAGAAATGTTGAATGCCATTCCCAGGCAATGGGAGGCCATGTTTTGTCTTCGAGGCGCCACGATTTGCTTGAACTTGGGCCACCGGGCAGGCTTGGAGGCCGTCCTTGAGTGGTGGCACAGACGCGTTTGGCAATAGGAGTGAGACGGGCTGCATGATTGCGGGGCGTTCTTTTTACGGAAGATCCGCAGTGCCGATGGTGCTCGAAGATGCACTTACGGTTCACTGGTCTAAAGGAAGACACAAGAGACAGCACCAGCTGTTCTTTACCTGCCTTTGTTCTAGTCCTACTTTAGCCATATATATATATATATATATATATATATATATATATATATAGATATATATATATATATATATATATATATATATATATATATATATATATATATATATATATATATATATATATATATATATATATATTGCCGTGCTCGAACTAGAACTAGACAGAGAACGAAGACGACGTGGTTTTGTTTATAATTTTTGCTCTTGGCTCTGCATAAAAACACACGCTGTTGGTTCACGGTCTCAACATCTCTGTGATCTGCTTAAGTTGAACCGTGACACTGGTGAAGGTGCTGCACTGCAAGCCTGCCGATGCTCTGCACTTCATTTGGGAGCCGTTCATCAAGTCCCGACACGCAGCCACCTTTTACAACATCAGTGCGCCGCTTCAGTGTGTGGTTGCTAGACCTCTCTCCTGAGCTGACCTCCTTAGACGTACATTCTACCAGGCATTTCGTAACTCTGACAATGGTCTCCACCTGCTACTCACAGATGGTCCAAGAGATGTGCAAGGCAGCCCCGTTTCCAATCCAGCCCAGGTAACCCTTTTTTGAGCCACTTGTACCTGATTGCTTCAGTGGTGCCCCACATGAAGATGTTGAAGATTGGCTTTAGCATTACGAACGCGTTGCCGACATCAACTAGTGGAATGCCGAACAAAAGCTCACTTGCACGTACTTCACTCTCGATAATAGCGCTCACACGTCACTTGAACATCGAGAAGGCCGTATATCGACATGCGGTGAGTTTAGTCTGTAGCTAATTGACACTTTTCTAGCTTCGACCGGCGAGAGCAGATTCAGCAGTTGCTCGAGTTAAGACTTCGAAAGCCTAACAAAACTGCGAATTGTTTGTTGGAGACGTGAAGCGCGTATGTCGTCGGGCTGATCTCAATTTGTCCGAGGAAAGGAAGTTGCGCTACCGTATGCGCGGCATGAAGGAACAACTGTTCGCCGAACTTGTGAGCAATGCTCAACTACCGCGGCCGATTTTAAGAGAAGCCACTGCCATTGAGCGTGCTCTGTACCTAAGATCGAGGCAGTATGATCGCTCGTCCACCTCCACACCAATCAACGGTGCTTCAGTGACTCTGGACAGCCAGGCCTTCCTATGTGACCTGATCGAAGAAATGGATCGAGAAGGAATTCAGAAGCTTTAGACTACTCCAGTTGATATACAGTGACCACCGTTGCTGCAGTCGTTCGTGACAAACTTGGGCATCTTTTTTCAGCAGCTGATCGTAGTCGCGAGCAGTGTCAAACGAGTTACGCCGACGCCGTCCGCCGTCTACACCCATCTCGCCTATTACGTCATACTACCATCCACCTACAGCTGCACCTTCGTTGCAATTTTCGCAGGAGGCTTTCAGACGTCGGCCGATGTCTCCAATGGCTTCTTGCCACCAGCCACCACTTGCCGCGCCTTAGAAGACATGGGACGCCGACAACTTCGCAGAACGGACGCCTGGCACACTCTCAATCGGCGCCCCCTTTGCTTCAACTGTAGTTGTGCTGGTCATAAAGCTCGCTATTGTTCATGCCACGACGCATCGCTTCGCCCGTGTCGACCAGGGTACGATGGTCGCCATGCGAACGCTGGCAACAATGTTCCCCATCACGACCCTGATTTTCGAGGACCTCTGACAACATTGTGTTCCTATCACGAGTCACTTCCCAATCGCCAGCCCAACTCCACCCACAGGTCACGCTCTCCATCTCCTGTTCAGACATCGTCACCGAATCGACGTACTTTTGCTGACCTTCGGAGAACAAGGTCGCTCATCTCGTACCGGGGAAACTAAAGGCGGTGACCGCTCGGGAAAGGTTGGAGCCCACCACAAGAAGATATAAAGTCCCCAGTACTCCCGCTACAGAACGACGCGACGCTGACGAATATTAACAACGACAAAATGGTGAGCGCCGACTTCTATTCATTATTGATGGAGAGCAAGTGACGGCCTTAGTTGATACGGGTGCTGATTTCTACTTAATAAGTCACAAGCTGGCTGATCGTCTCAGAAAAGTAAGAATGCCATGGACAGGACCACATATATGAACAGCGGGTGGTCAATTGCTGCTCACTACTGAAAGATGTACTGCGAAAATCACATAGGATATTCCTCTTTCGCCGCGACTTTCATCGTTCTCCTAGATTGCTGCAAACATTTATTCATAGAAGAGGACTATCTCAGGAAGCATGGCGCAATAATCAACATCCCGGAGCGTGGGGTTTCATTTTAAGAGAGTGCTTGACTGACTAATGCTTCAACATAGAGCACGAATCTTTTCGTCTCTAAGACCACAATACAGTTGTGCCGCCTCGATCATGTATCCTCGTTTTAGTAGCATGTGACGTACCATTCGATGGTGAAGGAGTCACCGACCAACTAACCTTGCTGATTTTCACTCACGGGATGTTAGTAGCACGAAAAAATGTCAATTTTAATAGCATAGATGATCCGATCGACATGCTTCGAAACGCACGCTACTTCTCTTCTACGGACTTAAAGAGTAAACATTGGCAAAATAAAGTCGACCCCAGGGATCAAGAAAAAACCACTTTCGTGACGCCGGACGGACGGTACGCATCCAAGGTTTTACCATTAGGCTTGTGCTCCGCAGCTTCTACTTTCCGGCGTCTCATGGATACCATGCTCTCTGGGCTTATTAATTGGAGAAACTACCTAGTATACCTTGACGACGTCATTGTATTTTCTACAGCGTTTGATGAGCAGCTTGAACAATTGCAGATGGTCTTGCAAGCCATACGGGCCGCAGGCCTGATACTCAAGCCGGAGAAGTGTCACTTCTGCTTTGAGGAAGTAGAATTCTTAGCCAAGTCGCGTTACGCAGGAGTTCATTCACATCCCGAGAAAGTTGCTGCCTTTGCACAGTTTCGAACACCATCAGATAAAAAGGCTGACAGGCGTTTTCTGGATCTCTTTGCATATTACCTGTGGTTTATTCCAGATTTTGCGTGAATTGCGTCGCCCTTAACTCGTCTCACGAGGGGTGACGTTGCATTTGGTTGGAGCGACGAACAGGAAGCTGCTTTCAATGACTTGCGGCAACGTGTACACACGACCCCCATCCTTGCCCATATTGATGAGACAGTCCTTACAGGGTTCCAGACCGACGCCATCAATGTTGCCCTCGGAGTTGTGCTTGTGCAGCGCCAGGACGACGAGAAAAGAGTGATCGCTTACGCAAGCAGAACTCTGTCACGCACAGAAGAAAAAAAATTGCCCGCAGCTTCCATCGGGGGAACACTGAGGAGGATGCGGAGCATATAATTGGTTAACGGGGTGTTAAAGTGCGACTTACTTGGGTCGATGGTTAAATTGGTTAACGTGGTTGTGAAATGGGGTGTTAAATTGCGACTTACTTGGGTCGATGGCTAAATTGGTTAACGTGGTTGTAGGAGGGGGTGTTAAATGAGTGAACACGTACACACGTATGCGAAAGGGCGGCGCTGGTCGAAGGGACGTCGATGCTTTGTGTTTGTGGATTCGTTGTAATTCATTTCACCGCGACCTTGGACGTCGACGCGCCGTACACACCAACCGACGAGCAGCAACTGAGCGAGCGAGCGCCGACCTTGAGTATATATACAGCGCGACGGCGCATGCACTGTCAGCTGTTGAATATTCTCTAAGCGCGACGGCGCATGCGCGTCCACTGGAGAATCGGGAGAATTGTAGAATGTTCTCGAAGGGGAGAAGCGCGCGCGGCACAGATGGTGGGTGACGGTGCATGCGCGCGTCAGCTGTCGAATGTTCGAGAAGGGGGAGAAGCACAATGGCGCATGCGCGCGCGTCAGCTGCCGATGTTTTCGAAGCGCGACGGCGCATGCGCGCGCGTCAGCTGCCGATGTTCTCGAAGCGTGACGGCGCATGCGCGCTACATTATACAGCTAGCGAATGTTCGTGAAGAGGAGAAGCGCACGCGGTGTGTAGAGGAGGAAGCGTGCACAGATGGTGAAGGAGTGAAGCGCGCCCGGTGTGTAGAGGAGGAAGGGATGCACAGATGGTGGAAAAAGGAGGAGGAAGCTTGCAGACGGCGCCGCACTACAAGCCTCGAGTATTAGATGCTCCGCATCTAATACTCGACCACTGAAAAGGAATGCATTGCCGTGGTGTGGGCAGTTTTGTAATTTCGCCCATACTTGTATGGCCACCCATGCAAGGTTATCAGGTACAACCATTCGTTGCGCTGGTTAACAAGTCTGAGAGATTCTACCGGTCGGTTGGCTGTACAAGACGGGAAAACGACACACGGACGCCAATTGCCTGTCTCGATCACCGATAGAGTGGGCTGCTTCCCTTGGTGAAGGGACAGCATTCCTCGGAATCGTCGACACGTCAACTATCGCTGATTATCAGCATGACGATTCCGAGCTGCTTGTATGATTATTTATTTAGAACGACGAAGCCAGAACACGCCCAAAGCCTTTTCAAGAGAACTATCGTCGTTCTCTCTGTGAAACGATTTCCTTTACGGAATAAACTTATCCTCAGATGGGCCCACCTACCTGCCTGTCATCCTTACAACACTTCGTTCTGAGGTATGGCAAGCGTGCCACAATGAGGTCATATCTGGACATTTAGGCTACACGCGCACACTGGGCAGAGCTCTAGAGAGGTATACTGGCCTAGACTCACCGCTGCCATGAAGCATCATGTTCGGACCTGCCTTGATTGCCAGTGGCGCATGTCACCTCCAACGAAATTAGCCGGTTTGCTACACCCTGTCCAGATCCCGACAACACCAATTGACCAGATCGGAATGGACTTTTTGGGCCCACTTCCACCTCTAGTGTTGGTAACTGCTGGGTTAAAGTGGCGACCGACTACCTTACTCGTTACACCGAGACAAAAGCCATCCAGAACGGCACAGCTGAGGAGGTGGCCCGATTCATCATAGAGAACATTGTACTGAGACACGGTGCGCCGTCGATAGTTATATCAGATCTCAGGACCACATTCACGGCCACGCTGTTAGATCCCGTCTTGGTGCTGAGTGGTACTATTCATCGTAAATCGACAGCCTACCATCCACAATTAACGGGTTGACCGAGAAGCTCGAAAAAACTCTGGAAGACATGCTTTCAATGTATGTGGACATCGAGCCGAAAACATGAGACGAGCTTCTTCCTTACATATCATTTGCATGCAATACTGCTAAACGAGAAATCACACGAATGACGCCATTATGCCCTATTCACGCACGAGAAGTAAGGACGATGTTGGACGCGATGCTGCCACACGAATACGATGACAACAAAACGAGTGCTGACACGTTCACTCAGCGCGCAGTGGACGTCAAGCAGCTCGCGAGTGCCCGAATATACTAAGAGCAAGAGTACGACGCAGGTCGCTGTAACCTACGTAATACACCTGTAACGTACAAAACCATGGACAGGTTATGGGTATGGACACCTGTAGAGAGACGGAGACTATCCGAAAAGTTGCCTTATCGAGTGCTGCGACGACTAAGTGACGTCACTTATGAAGTCGTCCCACATAGTCCCAAACTGGGCCAAGGCGTCGCCAGCACCGACCTGACCTTGCGCACGTCGCTTGTACCCTGTCGCTTGTACAAAGGGACTTTATGCACGAATGACTGGCTCAGCTATAGCACCGAGGCGATGCTCTTTTAAGGAGAGGCAAATGCCATGCTTGAATGCTCGAAATAGCCAGAAAACGAAGACGATGGGCATGCCAACAGCTTCGTAAAAAGGGACACTGAGGAATATGATGTGCTTTTGTTTATGCTTTTTGCTCTTGGCTCCTGCATGAAAACACACGCCGTCGGTTCTCGGACTTAACGTCACGGTGATCTGCTCACGTTGAACCACTATCATATATATATATATATATATATATATATATATATATATATATATATATATATATATAGTGGTAGTAATAATTCAATGGGACAGTTAATTTTCGTGAAGGTATGGGATATGGCACAATGGGAGCGTTGTAAACAAGGATAAATATATTTATTTCCTAACAGTTTCGGGAGGAGTCCTCCCTTCATCAGGGGATGAGTTATACTAACATGAACTTCCAAACTTTGTTGCTGCCGCTTCCCTCTCGCCTTGAAAAATGCTTGCGAGAGTGAGAGAGTACTAAAAAAAGAAAAAAGAGAAGAAAAAAGACGAAAAGAAAAAATTGAAAAAAGAAAAAAAAAGTAAAAAAGAGGAAGAACCACAGTCAACACTGAGAACAAAACCAAATGTCCGTGTACGTACACATACGGTTCTTATCCCGTGCTGGTCAGTTCTCGACGTGTGTCGTCGGGCCACCGAAGATTGTCGCCGCGGTGGCGGGAGGGGCCCGTGACGGCGTGCGTCAGGAAAGGGTTTCCCTTTAATGGGTCGGTCGGCTGTTTCTAGCCAACAAAGGCTAGAAAACAGCCATGTGACAAGGGCGCAGATGAAGCTGCCCGGCGAAAACAAAAGCTCTGCATAAAGTGTTCAGCAATTCTTTAACAACAAAGAACAACAACGATGCCTCCAAATGAGACTTATATGCATTTGTGCTAAAAAAGATGCGTATGTTTGGAGGCTGCCTTTTATCGAATGTCTGTTTGAAACACACTACACATTAGCGTCACGCCGAAAAAGCTGCGGAAAACTGTGCATTGCAATTTGGAATCGTCATTGCTGAAATAACAATGACGCGTGTTTTGTTTTTGTACGACTGCACGTTCAATTGTTAAGAAGAAACTGCAATGCGAATTGCGCGTAGTTAACCGCACATTTGTTAAATTTTATGCAAGCGTCAGATTGCGGTCACCACAACTTCTGTTGCAAGATTCCTTCAAGTAACGCCAAGCTACGTCCCTTCCTATAAACCTGCAGGTGTGTATTGAACGCTTAGCTATCGCACTGCAGCTTCTTGTGCTTTGGGATCAGATAATGATGCTGTCACTTTTACCTGTGCTCCAGAAAAAATCATCATTAATTGCTGATGGTTCTGTGGCATCATTATGCAAGGCATGTCTTGGCCAGTCATGTGTTGACGGATGGTGATCCTGTGTGTGCAGAACTGTGTAGTCTGAGCTGTAGGACAGCTGCACTACCAATAATTCGAAGGGTTTGATAACATCAGATCAGGAAATTTTATTGCGACTAGTTCAAGATGTGGTGCAAACATACCATTTTTCCCCTGAGATCTGCCATGGGCACGTCGACACTGCTAGGCTTCTTTTTAGACACTTTAGAAACGACACAGGAGATAATTTAGGCCCTGCCAGCTGTACCACTGCAGAAATTTGTGACAACTGCACTACCCTTGCGAGGAAACACAAGGGACTGCAGATGTTGCACAAAAAAGCAAAAGCTCGTATTCTTAGCCTGCAACAGCAATTGAAGTTCCAGAAGAAAAAGCAAAAAAGGCTCATGAATGCAAAACTTTTGAACTATGACAAAAAAATCAATCACACAAAGGACTAGCAAAGAACGTGTTTGGTGAGACAAAACTATCAAAACTATCCTCCAAAGAAAGCACGCATGTGGAGCCTCCGGCTATGAACGTTTGAGCTCATTCTCAAATCCTCTCTCTTCGAACAGATGCTGGTCTGGATATTTCAAGATATTCATTTTCTGCCAGGTATCTTTCATTATGTATTGATGTGCTCGGCCACAAAGTGCACGTCATAAAAACATCGAAATTAGCTGCTTTCTTTTAAGAATGAAAGAAAGATCGCGCAAGCGTATGAGTACGATCCCTCCATTTATTAAATTTTCGGCAGCACAGCACTTCACAACTCTTCCGACACGGTTGGAAATTATGCTGTTGTATTTATTGCGGGCGGTCTTCATCCACGTTACAAGCAAGTTGTCGCATATCACTTTACTGGCAGACGTGCCGATTGATCGCTGCTGAAAGACCTCGTATTCTGTCTATTGGAAATGCTTTACAGCATATCGCTCTGAGTTTTAGTTGTTGCGAGTGACATGAGAGCAGCTAATCGGGCAGTGTGTCGCTTGCTACGGTTGCCAATCGACAGGAGTTCTGAAAACAGCACACAGCATTCCGCACCCTCACCTCCAAGACAGAGAGCTCTACTTTATCTCTGACCCAGCCCATGCTCTTAAGAATCTTAGGGCTCAGCTATTGCAAGCGACATGTTTCTACTTGGGAGAGAACACGGTAACGAACCAATGTCTTCTAGGGAGCAAATTCAACGTTAGTGGTGTCCAAGCCATCGTGATTGATAGATTAATATGTGTGGTTTAACGTCCCAAAACCACCATATGATTATGAGAGACGCCGTAGTGGAGGGCTTAGAAATTTTCGACCACCTGCGCTTCTTTGCCGTACACCAAAATCTGAGCGCACGGGCCTACAGCATTTTTGCCTTTATCGAAAATGCAGCCGCCACTCTAAGCAGTCGTCAATAATGACTCAGACAGCGATCTGAAAATTTCTCATGGCTTCTTTGTGATACATGTGAGCACTGGTCATTTCACAACTATGAAAGTTGGCGTTGCTGTTAAGTTTTTTTGTGATGCACCTCTAGTTATTCAGTGTTTATTTCAAAAGGGGCACCTTCCAGTAGCGGCAGAGGCAACTGCATGGTTTAAAGAGCTTGTCTTGAAACTGGTATACTCTCATGTCATCCTGTTGTGCAGTTGTAGCCCTAAGTAAAATAGATCCATCCAAGTACCAAGGGGCCGTAAAACACGTGGATGCTTGCACAGGATACACTTCGGCACATATTCAATGGCGAGCAAGCGGCCATAGAATAATTTGCTCTTGTACGTTGTGCAGATCCTTGCCTTGCGTCTGGAGCTATCATCGTATGGATGGTCACCAGAAAGCCTGCTGCCAGTGATGCTATCACCCGGCGCCAATCAGCGCAGTCCTGAATTCTGCTGTACAGAGGAATTTCACGGATTTGGTGTCCACTCAATTTCGGTTTCCGGTGCTTTGAACTATACAGCCAAATGGACAGTGATGGGCGATGCCTCCACATACGCCCCCACGTTTTCAGCGGCATTGGGCAGGTTTCACCCGAAGCATGCGGCCACGGAATAATGTGCTCTTGTATCATTCTGCAGGTAAGTAAAAAACGCTCTTATTGAATGTGCACCACGAGTTTTCAGTGCCTGGTGGTGCTGCCTTGCCCAAGAGCTTTTTGTGATGGAGTGGGTGAGTGCTTTGATGCTGCGTGTATGTTGGTATTGCTCTTCTGGGGGGGGACATTGAATGAAACACAGGCCCTAATGATTCTGCAATGTAAGAGGTACACAAAGGTCAAAAAGAAATACTTGTGGTGATGGGAAAATTAGCAAGAAAATCGTCAACTACATTGTTCGTACAGATAAGAGGTTAGATTCAATTGAAAGTAATTGAAGTGCCTTTCCGGTAAAAGTGTACAATCGGAACATTGTGAAAAAACTGTGGATAGAATATGGGCAGGCGCTGTTCAGATGCAGTGAAACTTGATGATCTTCAAAAACAGAAGCAGACGTCATAACTTGGTTGTATACGGTTAAGGGAAAGCACTGGTGAAATGACCGAATCATTCCGTAAAACTGCTCTATACGGCATTTTTCTGCTAAATGGGTGCCACCTTAATGAATGCTGAAATAATTCACCGCATTGAAACAAAGAAGCGGGATAAGTACACTCCGGTCATACTACGGCTTTACAGCTATCAAGAAAAAAATTGAAATCTACAAAAATGCACACAACGTGTGAAGAATTCTGGCTTATTATTCAGTGTCGAAATATTCAAAGCAGGTGCGAGAAAA
>WOVY01007145.1:0-48359 GCA_013436015.1 Rhipicephalus annulatus
TGCTTTGCTTACACCGGGCTGTACAAAATAACTACCTAATCATGACACGTCGAGCGAGGGCTACAAGCTCATTGGTGACTGAGGCTGGCGGGCACGTTTTACGTGCTGCTTTGCTACACCGGGCTGTACAAAATAACTACCTAATCATGACACGTCGAGCGAGGGCTACAAGCTCATTGGTGACTGAGGCGGTGGCGGGCACGTTTTACGTGCTGCTTTGCTTTACACGGGCAGTACAAAATAACTACCTAATCATGACACGTCGAGCAAGGGCTACAAGCTCATGGTGACTGAGGCTGGGGGGCACGTTTTACGTGCTGCTTTGCTTACACCGGGCAGTACAAAATAACTACCTAATCATGACACGTCGAGCGAGGGCTACAAGCTCATTGGTGACTGAGGCTGGCGGGCACGTTTTACGTGCTGCTTTGCTTACACCGGGCATGACAAAATAACTACCTAATCATGACACGTCGAGCAAGGGCTACAAGCTCATTGGTGACTTGAGGCTGGCGGGCACTGTTTAGTGCTGCTTTGCTTTACACCGGCAGTACAAAATAACTACCCTAATCATGGACACCGTCGAGCGAAGGGCTTACAAGCTCATTGGTGACTGAGGCTGGAGGGCACGTTTTACGTGCTGCTTTGCTTACACCGGGCCGTACAAAAATAACTACCTAATCATGACACGTCGAGCGAGGGCTACAAGCTCATTGGTGACTGAGGCTGGCGGGCCACGTTTTACGTGCTGCTTTGCTTACACCGGGCAGTACAAATAAACTACCTAATCATGACACGTCGAGCGAAGGGCTACAAAGCTCATTGGTGACTGAGGCTGGCGGGCACGTTTTACGTGCTGCTTGCTTACACCGGGCTGTTACAAAATAACTACCTAATCATGACACGTCGAGCGAGGGCTACAAGCTCATTGGTGACTGAGGCTGGCGGGCACGTTTTACGTGCTGCTTTGCTTACACACGGGCAGTACAAAATAACTACCTAATCATGACACGTCGAGCAAGGGCTACAAGCTCATTGGTGACTGAGGCTGGCGGGCACGTTTTACGTGCTGCTTTGCTTACACGGGCTGTACAAAATAACTACCTAATCATGACACGTCGAGCAAGGGCTACAAGCTCATTGGTGACTGAGGCTGGCGGGCACGTTTTACGTGCTGCTTCGCTTACACCGGGCTGTACAAAATAACTACTCTATCATGACACGTCGAGCAGAGGGCTACAAGCTCATTGGTGACTGAGGCTGGCGGGCACGTTTTACGTGCTGCTTTGCTTACACCGGGCAGTACAAAATAACTACCTAATCATGACACGTCGAGCAAGGGCTACAAGCTCATTGGTGACTGAGGCTGGCGGGCACGTTTTACGTGCTGCTTTGCTTACACCGGGCTAGTACAAAATAACTACCTAATCATGACACGTCGAGCGAGGGCTACAAGCTCATTGGTGACTGAGGCTGGCGGGCACGTTTTACGTGCTGCTTTGCTTACACCGGGCAGTACAAAATAACTACCTAATCATGACACGTCGAGCAAGGGCTACAAGCTCATTGGTGACTGAGGCTGGCGGGCACGTTTTACGTGCTGCTTTGCTTACACCGGGCAGTACAAAATAACTACCTAATCATGACACGTCGAGCGAGGGCTACAAGCTCATTGGTGACTGAGGCTGGCGGGCACGTTTTACGTGCTGCTTTGCTTACACCGGGCAGTACAAAATAACTACCTAATCATGACACGTCGAGCAAGGGCTACAAGCTCATTGGTGACTGAGGCTGGCGGGCACGTTTTACGTGCTGCTTTGCTTACACCGGGCAGTACAAAATAACTACCTAATCATGACACGTCGAGCAAGGGCTACAAGCTCATTGGTGACTGAGGCTGGCGGGCACGTTTTACGTGCTGCTTTGCTTACACCGGGCTGTACAAAATAACTACCTAATCATGACACGTCGAGCGAGGGCTACAAGCTCATTGGTGACTGAGGCTGGCGGGCACGTTTTACGTGCTGCTTTGCTTACACCGGGCAGTACAAAATAACTACCTAATCATGACACGTCGAGCAAGGGCTACAAGCTCATTGGTGACTGAGGCTGGCGGGCACGTTTTACGTGCTGCTTTGCTTACACCGGGCAGTACAAAATAACTACCCTAATCATGACACGTCGAGCAAGGGCTACAAGCTCATTGGTGACTGAGGCTGGCGGGCACGTTTTACGTGCTGCTTTGCTTACACCGGGCTGTACAAAATAACTACCTAATCATGACACGTCGAGCAAGGGCTACAAGCTCATTGGTGACTGAGGCTGGCGGGCACGTTTTACGTGCTGCTTTGCTTACACCGGGCAGTACAAAATAACTACCTAATCATGACACGTCGAGCAAGGGCTACAAGCTCATTGGTGACTGAGGCTGGCGGCACGTTTTACGTGCTGCTTTGCTTACACCGGGCTGTACAAAATAACTACCTAATCATGACACGTCGAGCGAAGGGCTACAAGCTCATTGGTGACTGAGGCTGGCGGCACGTTTTACGTGCTGCTTTGCTTACACCGGGCAGTACAAAATAACTACCTAATCATGACACGTCGAGCGAGGGCTACAAGCTCATTGGTGACTGAGGCTGGCGGGCACGTTTTACGTGCTGCTTTGCTTACACCGGGCAGTACAAAATAACTACCTAATCATGACACGTCGAGCAAGGGCTACAAGCTCATTGGTGACTGAGGCTGGCGGGCACGTTTACGTGCTGCTTTGCTTACACCGAGGCCCTGTACAAAATAACTACCTAATCATGACACGTCGAGCAAGGGCTACAAGCTCATTGGTGACTGAGGCTGGCGGGCACGTTTTACGTGCTGCTTCGCTTCACCGGGCAGTACAAAATAACTACCTAATCATGACACGTCGAGCAAGGGCTACAAGCTCATTGGTGACTGAGGCTGGTGGGCACGTTTTACGTGCTGCTTTGCTTACACCGGGCAGTACAAAATAACTACCTAATCATGACACGTCGAGCAAGGGCTACAAGCTCATTGGTGACTGAGGCTGGCGGGCACGTTTTACGTGCTGCTTTGCTTACACCGGGCAGTACAAAATAACTACCTAATCATGACACGTCGAGCAAGGGCTACAAGCTCATTGGTGACTGAGGCTGGCGGGCACGTTTTACGTGCTGCTTTGCTTACACCGGGCCTGTACAAAATAACTACCTAATCATGACACGTCGAGCAAGGGCTACAAGCTCATTGGTGACTGAGGCTGGCGGGCACGTTTTACGTGCTGCTTTGCTTACACCGGGCAGTACAAAATAACTACCTAATCATGACACGTCGAGCGAAGGGCTACAAGCTCATTGGTGACTGAGGCTGGCGGGCACGTTTTACGTGCTGCTTTGCTTACACCGGGCAGTACAAAATAACTACCTAATCATGACACGTCGAGCGAAGGGCTACAAGCTCATTGGTGACTGAGGCTGGCGGGCACGTTTTACGTGCTGCTTTGCTTACACCGGGCAGTACAAAATAACTACCTAATCATGGACACGTCGAGCAAGGGCTACAAGCTCATTGGTGACTGAGGCTGGCGGGCACGTTTTACGTGCTGCTTTGCTTACACGGGCAGTACAAAATAACTACCTAATCATGACACGTCGAGCGAGGGCTACAAGCTCATGGTGACTGAGGCTGGCGGGCACGTTTTACGTGCTGCTTTGCTTACACCGGGCAGTACAAAATAACTACCTAATCATGACACGTCGAGCAAGGGCTACAAGCTCATTGGTGACCTGAGGCTGGCGGGCACGTTTTACGTGCTGCTTCTTGCTTACACCGGGCTGTACAAAATAAAACTACTAATCATGACACGTCGAGCGAGGGCTACAAGCTCATTGGTGACTGAGGCTGGCGGGCACGTTTTACGTGCTGCTTTGCTTACACCGGGCTGTACAAAATAACTACCTAATCATGACACGTCGAGCGAGGGCTACAAGCTCATTGGTGACTGAGGCTGGCGGGCACGTTTTACGTGCTGCTTTGCTTACACCGGGCTGTACAAAATAACTACCTAATCATGACACGTCGAGCGAGGGCTACAAGCTCATTGGTGACTGAGGCTGGCGGGCACGTTTTACGTGCTGCTTTGCTTACACCGGGCAGTACAAAATAACTACCTAATCATGACACGTCGAGCAAGGGCTACAAGCTCATTGGTGACTGAGGCTGGCGGGCACGTTTTACGTGCTGCTTTGCTTACACCGGGCAGTACAAAATAACTACCTAATCATGACACGTCGAGCGAGGGCTACAAGCTCATTGGTGACTGAGGCTGGCGGGCACGTTTTACGTGCTGCTTTGCTTAGACCGGGCAGTACAAAAATTACCTAATCATGAATACTTCTGCAGAGACGTTCACAGTTTGGCAATGAAATTTCAGATGGTAATCCAACAAAAGTGCTTCATTACAGCAGTGTTTTAGATCACTAGTTAATAAAACACAGATAATATAATTACAGGAAACTAGTTTCTGCCGCATCTCTTCAAAATTATCCACCCGTTTCCGGTCAGCCTGGTGGTCGGGGGAATATGCACGTTAGTGGATAAGAAATATACGCACTTGTCTCATGACCTGAAGCTTGCGATGTCGAAAACGTCATGTTGGACGTTCTGCTGAACACGAGATGCCGCAACCAGCAAAGAACAGCGTCATTATACTCAATATATACAGCAGTCCCAGGGACTCACGACAGCAGTTTAAGACGATACTCAAAAAGTGCATTGACCTAACCGGCACCCGTCCCTTTGTCATCGTCGGGGACCTCAACGGCCCTTATGGACTACGGGGGTACGTCTACGACACGAGCAAGGGCCGAAGATTGTGGGAGAACGCCAACAAATTGGACCTCACACTCGTCACGGACAAGGCGTTCCCGACCAGCATTGGCAACTCAGTGACATGGGACACCACCACCGATCTGGCGTTTGTGAAAAATGTAGAGGGAGCAGAGTGGAATAACACTGCAATGGACTCTGGCAGCGGCTATTATGTACTCGAGACCCGCTTCGACATCAACCGAAGTAAATTTAGATAAGTTGCCGGCACGTTGGGATTGTTTTCGTGAGCTCCGTTGTAACGACATTTCACCCACCCTCAGAGACTTGGAAGCCTGGTGCGAACGAATCAAGAGCGACGCAGAGTCATTCACAAAGAAAATTTACACCGACCTGGAGGTAGACATGATGGATAGCAGGCTAGCTCACCTGATTAAAGCCAAGCGGGCGTTGCTGCTCTGATGGAAGGCGCAAAGATTCAACTGAAGGTTAAGAAGAAGAATCGCAGAGCTCAACAAGTGTGCCGAAGATCCCTGTCGAACCCTCTGCAAGCAGCAACGGGATGAGGTCTGTGACTGGATCAATGGCCAGATGCGCAATGGCAAGTCCTGGGGCTTACCTAACATTTACTCAATGAGGACAACACAAGGTAGAATCTGAGACACACTCTCGCCAGAGCCTTCCACGAAGCAACCAGGACGTGTTCCGGAGATGAGCTGGCTGCCAAGCTCTTGAAGAAGTACCTGCCCCTGAAGCACGAAGACGAGGAGTTCTGGTTTCCCCATTACGTCGGCCCGGTCCGTCCGGAATCGGACGAAGACTTCACAGCGGCTGAAGTCAGGAAAGCCATTTTTGATTGATTTATATATGGGGTTTAACGTCCCAAAACCATCATATGAATATGAGAGACGCCGGAGTGAAAGGCTCCGGAAATTTTGACCACGTGGGGTTCTTTCACGTGCACCCAAATCAGAGCACACGGGCCTACAACATTTCCGCCTCCATAAGAAATGCAGCCGCTGCAGCCGGGATTACATCCCGTGTCCTGCACGTCAGCAGCCGAGTACCTTAGCCACTAGACCACCGCGGTGAGGCAAGTCATTTTTTAAAGCCATTTTTGCACTCGATGGCAAGTATGCACCAGGTCCCGATGGCATCACCAATAAGATGGTGCGGATTCTTGATAGTGGTTCAATCGAATACCTCACAGAGAAGATCACCGCGACGTAGAGAAACGGCAGCGTCCCAGAAAAATGGAAGACTACCACGACCGTCCTCATACCCAAACCAGGTAAGACTCCAAATATTGATAACCTCCTACCCATCTCTCTTACGTCCTGCGTAAGGAAACTGGCGGAGCACGTCGTCCTCAACTGATTAAACCGATATCTGGAAGACAACAACGTCTATACTTACGTGCCCCAAACGGTGCTATAGCATTGCTTAGGAATGTGTGTTTATGATGAAGTTGCTGTTGTGCGGTGACGTGGAAGTGAACCCTGGACCTACAGAAAAAGAAATCTTGAAGAGCTGCTTCAGGACCAGAAGGCCATGCAATGTGGCTTAAATGAATTAAAGACAGAAATAGCGGACATAAAAATACGATAGAAAGACTTACCGATAAAGTGTTCGAAAGTAGCCCTGAACCCTTCCTTCCTTCAGGACAAGCTGATAAAGTACAGGCAGTGCTACAGTCAGTGGAGAACGTCTTAAAATTTCAAGCCGAAAAACTTACAGATCTGGAGGACCGAAGCAGACGATCTAATTTGATAGTTCATGGAATACCCCAATCATCCAATGGAACCGAAACGTCGCTTAAGGATAAGGTTGTGAAAGACGTGTTCGAAGTTAAACTTGGCGTTAAATGTAGATCCATTGGTCGCATTCATCGACTTAGACATCACAAAGGCAAGCGCCCAGTGATCATATACATTCAAGATTTCAACGAAAAACAGGAAATCTTCGCTAATGTAAAAAAGCTAAAAGGCAGCTCAATATTTGTCCAGAATGACTACTCCGCATTAACATTAAGGAAACGAAAACTACTGTGGTAAAGTGCTAAAAGTGAAAAACAACTCGGGAAAAAGGTCTCGCTTATTCACGACAGACTAAGAATAGATAAAGAATACTTTACTTGGGACGAAACGCTGAACAAACGTATTAAAGCAACAAAAACCGCACAGTCCACGCGCGTAAAGGTCAGCACGATAATATATCGACATTATTTTGCGACTGACCTGATCCTTTAAAAGCCCTAAACAAGTCTGAATATTGAATGTAAACACCCGCAGCGTGAAAAACAAAACTGAATCCTTAAAAATGTTGTTGCTACAGTATGATCCTCATGTAGCTGCCTTAACAGAAACCTGGCTGAATGAGGAGATATGTGGCAATGACATATTCCCCTTTCTTACACATTATTTCGTAAAGATCGGCAGGCTAGGGGCGAAGGCGTGGCTATCTTAGTTAAAGATAGTGTTCAGGCAGTTTTATTAGATGACGTAGTAGGTATCGAAAGCCTGCGTGTTAAAATCTCTACCTGGGGGTCAGAGTTTCATGTTGTACGCCCTTGATAGACTTCAAGATGCCACAACAGATGTATTAGAGGCGCTGAATAATGATATGTCAATGCACGAAAATAAGAAAATTGTTCTTCTCGGTGATTTTAACCTGCCGGGAGTTCATTGGCAAGGCATTGCTGCCAGTAGCTCATATAATAAACACGTTAGCATTATATTCGATATTATGTTAAGGTATTATTTATTGCAGGTAATCCATGAACCAACTCGTGTACAGATTTCATCTAGCTCTGTGTTAGACCTGGCGTTCATCAGTCGTGATTTTTCTGATTGCACTGTAGAAGTGGAGCCAGGGCTCTCTGGTCACCATCTCGTAAGCATATTATTACCGCTTCAACCACTTAAAAAGTATAAACACGTCCCTGCACGTTCTTTTAAGGACTTTTCTCATGCCAATGACCGAAGCATTATTGATTACTTGCAAAACTGTTTGATTGATTTCGAGGGCAACAACGCTCAATGACTTTGGAACAAGTTCAAAGACATGTGTCACTATTGCCTGGATAATTTCGTCCCTAATAAACTGAAGAAAGTTAAAAAGGAAACGCCTTGAATGAATAGGAAAATCATTCAACTAAAACGCAGGATAAACAGATATAAAAAGAAACATGTGCAGAAAGACAAAATAAAGCAGATGCAAGGTGACCTCGCTCGTGCACTTCGCGCAGCAAAAGATTATTATTTCGAAATATTGCTTCCTAACTTCATAAAAAAGGAGACTGATAAGTTTTGGCAGTACATAAAAGGTAGCAAGAAACCAGTTACTCAAATATCAGTTGACGGGAAGCCGGTGACGGATAAGCGTGAGATTGCTCAACACTTCAACAACTATTTTCAAAGTGTATTCTCTAGCGCAACTCTATGCGCGTGTGACGGCACATTCTCCAAACAATTAGATACGAGTTTTGTATCGTATGCTGGGGTATTTAGTATGCTTCTTAACTTGCTTGAAAACTAAGAGTTCTTCTGGTCCCGACGAAATTCTTAACATATTTCTCAAGCGATATGCCGAGCTTCTTGCAAACTTTCTTGTAATTTTGTTTCGTGTCTCAGTCATCACTGCACAACTAACTGCCTATTGATTGGAAAACAACCCGGGTTGTTCCTGTGTTCAAGAAAGGTGACAGGACCACTTATACAAAATTATCGTCCCATTTCACTGACATCTCAATGCTGCAAACTTGTGGAACATATTATAGCCAATTATGTACGTGAATTTCTAGAAAATAATGCTGCACTAACAGAACATCAGCATGGCTTTTGAAAAGGGTATTCAACGACAACCCAACTAATAACAATAGTTCACTCGTTCGCTTCATCTCTTGATTCTAATGACCAAGTAAATGTAATATTTCTTGATTTTAGCAAAGCTTTTGACAAGGTTCCACACAATAAACTAATCATAAAGCTTAGAATTCTTGGCATACATGAACACTTCAACAGATAGATTTCTGCTTACCTGACTAACAGGAAGCAATATATTGACATTGGAGGTGAACGTTCTGAAAGTTTGGCAGTCACTTCAGGGGTGCCACAAGGCAGTGTCCTAGGCCCCCTGCTTTTCTTGGTTTATATTAATGATATTGTTAGCGTAGTAAGCCCTGGTGTTCAAATTTGATTATTTGCAAGCGACTGCATATTATTCAAAGAAATTTTTATCTTGATGATCAGGTTGAGTTAAATAGCAATTTAAATAACGTATTGCAGTGGTGCGAAAAATGGGGCATGGTTTTGAACGCCGATAAAACCGTACTGCTACCTATAACGCGTAAAAAAGCACGCTGTCTTTTACTTACCAGCTTGGTTCTTCGCCGCTTAGACAAGTCGATAGCTATAAATACTTAGGTGGTACAATAATAACTACCTTATTGTGGAATAAACATATAAATATTATTTCCTCCTCTGCATTCAGAAAACTTTGCTTTGTAAAACATAAGCTTCATAATGCCCCGAGCAATTTTAAGTCACTGGCCTATTATTCTTCAATAAGACCTAAATTAGGATACGCGAGTGCAGTATGGGACCCATACACTCAAACTAACATCAAGTGCCTGGAAAGAATACAAAGGAAAGCCGTCCGGTTCATTTTTAACAAGTTCCTACGAGTCGACTTTCCTTCTGAAATAACGAAGGCCAATGGCATTTTCCCTTCTTAGCACACGTCGAAAACACAAAAAAATTGACCTTCTTTCTCTTTTTCTGAACCACAAAGTTGCGATTGACCCATCGCCGTACCCGAGATCGTTTATCAACCAGACCCACAAGGCATCATCACGCCAAATCTCTAACACCCTGTTTCTTCAGGACAGACGCTTATAAGTTCTCATATTTTCCACGCACGGTCTCAGATTAAAACGGAACAACTCGGGCATCCTCAGAGAATCTATTTCTCCTTCGCTCTAAATAGCATTGTCCTGAAAATTCAGGTTCCCGATCTTTTATTACAGCGTTTTTCTTTTCTTTTCGTTTTCTTTTTCATCTTGTATGTGCTGTACTTATTGTATACCTATGTATTCATACTTTCTTGACTTTAACGGTGAAAATAATTGCGTTTATTGTTTTGTATTCATTATGTATTTATTTTACTTTAATCACACGACATATGAAGTATGACTTTGTGGTGTTTTTTTCTCTTTTGTTCGGTACATGCGTTGTTATGAAATAATTTGCTATGTCGCTCCTTGTGTTCACTATGAGTGTATGAAACACTCACCCAAAACAATCTTTATGCCACTTATTGTTTCTACTATGTCCCCTTGTAACTGCCCACCTCTTTGGACCTAAATGTCTGCAGTATGTAGTAAATAAATAAATACAATAAAACATGATTGGCTTCCAAGCCGGCTTGTCGACGCAGGACGCCATGAATATGGTCAAGCATCAAATAATTGACGTCAGTACCAGGGACACCAGGGCCTTGCTCGTACTTGACCTCGAGAATGCGTTTGACAATGCTCTTCACTGATACATCCTGGCTTCTGTCGCGGACCTCGAACTGGGCCCCAAACTGCATACCTACGTCCGTTCGTTCTTGACCGGGAGGAAAGCGAAACTGCGCGGATTGGTGACTATGTCTCTGACGAGGTGCTGCTGGGCCCACTGGGTACACACCACAAGGCTCGGTCATTTCGCCCACTCTATTCAACATCTGCATGGTCGGCCCTGCGAAGAAGCTGGCCCAAGTCGAAGGTATCAACAACACCATCTACGCCGACGACATCACAATCTGGTGCGCCGGCGGTAGTGAAGGGCAAGTGGAAAATTCCATGCAAGAGGTGGTAGACGTTACGGAACAGTACCTCCTACCTACCGGACTCAGGTGCTCCCCGACTTATTCTGAGAGGTGCCAGAAACAGTGACCGCGCCACACACAGCATCTTCTGGTTCCCTGCTCATGTCGGGGCAACTGAGAGAGTTTCTCTGAACCTTAACGAGGCTGCTCGCGGCTTTACTGACCGCGCTGCCTTTGGATCAGGCGACTTTCCCCGTGGACACAAGGACATGGTCGTCAGGACGCTCCTGACAAGCACAATGAGATTACGAAATTCTTTTATTTAGATAGAAGGCTCTTCCTGCCACCTCACACCAAGCTAAACAGAGCGCAGGTGATCACGCTCAGACTTCTGCAAACCAACTCTTAACCTAATGCTGCGTCCCTAATAGTATCTATCCGGAAATTTACACAAATTGTTCTTGCGTGGCTATCGGCAAGGTTGCTGCCTTGCGTCACGTGCTCTGGGGGTGTGGGTCACGGCCCGATGTTCAACAAAGAAAGTAGGACACGCTCCTGCGAAGTCCCGTCTTCGAAGATCAAATCTTGGCCGTTCAGCGCGCCCGTGATCGAGCCGGCAGACTAGACCTGTCGGTTCCGTCGTGGGATTAGCCAAGTGCGCGTTTTGTCGCGTTTTGCCGAACCTAATGAAGTTCACTCACTCACTCACTCACTCACTCACTCACTCGGTTTAGGGCAGTATTTGTCAATAGAATAGGAAACGATTTCTTGCTGACGGAGCATTAATTGTAAATTCCAGGCCACGTACGGCGCTATGACGTTTCGCTCGCTTGCTTTCCAGAGCCTACACAACATATCAGCGACGCTGCCACCGTCTTCTTATCACGATAGAAAGTGGTTGCAGGGCCCTTTCAAGCACATGCTGAGAAAGGAGGAGGTGGCAAATATATGCTTTAGAAAATTTCTTCCTGGTATGGATAAAATACATTAGGAAAAGGGAGACCTAATTAATTACGTTTAACACCTACTTCACAAATGCGTTATCGTAAAAACTAAGAGAAATCAGAACTAACGTCTCTCAGCTCGCGCCACCCCACAACGAGATGTACTATCGTAAGGGGTGGCCACTCCAGCCTTTTTCGTGTGTTTAGAAATAGTAATTAACGATTTAGAGTACGAGGCACTCTACTATATGGGAGGACATGGAGCCGTGCCCTGCGCCTCACACTTGATGAGGCCCTCTGCGCTCTTGGGAGAGCATAAAGCCGTCCCGTCAGCCTTTTCGTAGCTGAGCCAGTAGGCTGAGCAAGTGACATAACAGCTGCTAGACGGCATACCCATGTTCGCTTGTACTCGTTAATCAATGCATGTATAGCCGCCTCAGAAGGACCACTGAGACTGATGTTTGGCATCAAAATTTGTTCAAAGAAAAAATTACGTCTACCGCCTCTTGCATGGCAATTTTCACTTGTCCTTCACTACCGCCGGTGCTCCAGATTGTGATGTCGTTGGCGTAGATGGTGTGGTTGTTTCTCTATGTGGGCTTTACATTGTGTCCAGCTAAGAACGTTTATTGCGTTACCATAAAGATCAGTAAGGTCTGAAGAAAAAGTGTTGTCTACTTCACTTGTTTTCCACCAAGGATGCACACTCATGTGGTTTATATTTACATGCATTCCTTTTGTGGAATCATGGATGTGTAGCCTAGTGGTAAGTGAACGGCTGCGTATTGAAGAGAAGGGAAAACGCGCGATGTACATCCCTGATTTCTACTTTTCTACCAGAGATGGCGCTGCCTGTCCAGAGCCGCAGCGCCACCATGCGTTGCTTTGGCTTCCTATAGGACTGCATTTCATACTTAGCGGGAAGGAAGTCCGATCTACCGTTGCCTATCTCTGCATAGGGGCATTTTCTGACGGGCCGTAACTTCAGCAAAATCATATAATTCAACATGTCTTTATTGATTGTGAAGACTGATGTGCAATAGAAAAAGTAGGGAAAGATTTAAAAATAAGGATGGTTTTTTTATTGTCGTCAGAAGTTTCCCTTGCATGTTGTTTTCTCGAAGTTAGCGTGATTGTATCGTTTTATTGAAAAGTGCTAATAATATAGGCTATAGCAGTTTTATAAATAAGTATGCTGAGAAAGTGACGCGAAATTTTCCCCCTCTCTCATAGGCTCTTTGTGTAATAAAGGCCTGCGAATTAGGCAAAAAAAACTTTGGCAATTTTTATTTAAAAATCTACACCGCGCAGACAATCGCAACATAATTGAATGTAAGCGCCAGTAGGCGTATATGTAGCCAAACAAATTTTCGGCACGTAGTATTAATAAATTTTGAGTAATTGATCAGCAAATTCCAAAAAAGAGCAGCAGAGCAGTTAATCGTGGCACTCCACCTCTCCATCATTATTTATTTACTGTGCTTCGAAAAAAAATTTGAAGTAGAACCAATTGCAGATCTCTCCTTTCCACTAATCAGGCAACAATATATAAAAATCTGGAAGAAATTTAAGAGGTCGACCAGCCATGCTTTGGTTGCTCTTACGTGGAATCACCCACACATTACCTTAACTGCTAATCAGCCAAGACCAGCTCTGGCTGCTTTCCATTCACCACAAGTACTTAACTATGCATTCCAGCTGCAAGCAGTTTCCAACACATTAAGTTAGAACGCAAATGGAACCGGTTGTTTCAGTACAACCGAAAATAGTTCGAGTTAGATCTCTGTTAATTTGGATCCAGTAGGTTACTTCAGAGTGGGTTCCGAACTAGAACGATGCTTATCAACTTACTCCCCGCAGAAATAAATCATTCCCAACTGGTAACAGTTGCTCCTAGTTAAGCTGCAAATATTCCCAGTGCAGTCGCAGCCTCAACAAGACAGCCTCCAACGGGGTCTGGTTGCTCCCAGATCTTCTGGAAACTTTCCCTGTAAAACTAAAATCCCACCTTCAACAAGCTGTTCTCCAACGGGGACCAGTTGCTCCAGTTAAACGGGAAATGTTCCCAGTTCTATTCCCAGCTTGAACCAGTTGAACCGGGACCAGTTGCTCCCAGCTGAACTGAAAATATTTCCAGTTCAATCTTAACTGGAACCATTTGCATCCCAGCTTGTTTCAGACCGGTACCAATTGATCCCAGTTCGTTCCAACTAAAAGCAGCTAAATTCCCCGTTGCGCGTTGTCACCTGGCCCAACCAAGTCACCTGGGCCACCCTCATGTAGGTACGAGCCTCCATGAGGCGTGCGGTTTTAGGGACAACCATGGAAAGCTGAACACGCCCGCGATAGAAGCAAGTAAGAGACGGTAAGAGTATTCGTGGGACTCGCTTGCTGGATTCCGTGCCGAATGGTTGTGTCCCCGCGATCTCCGATGGCAGCGCAGCTCTGGCCGACCGGTTCGCCCTCCGTCATCTCCTGACGTCGTGAAGCTCTCGCTGAGTGGCACCCCGTCCTCGGACACCTTCTACCGTGTCCCCATTCTTCTATTTCTTATCTTTACTCCTCTCTCTATACTTTTAATCATTCGCGTGTCACTTCTGAGATATTGCACTTAGATGCAGACAGTTGCGAAACTCACTTTTCTCTTCTTTTCTCTTATTTAAAAATCACTCCCCCACCCTCCTTACAGTATTTGTGGCAGAAAAATAGAAATAAATGACACAAATAGAGGGAAAATGAGATCATTCTGTCTGAAGAGGCCGAGAGATGGACAATGAATCGATATTTTTTCTTATAGTAAGATCGATTTAATATTAGGTCAACCTAAAAAGTAAGTTTATTTTTCGTTTTCTTCTTCTTGCGGGCCTGGCTACACACCTGTCACCACCCCGTTATAAAGGGGACGCTCATAACATCCATCCATCCATCTATTTCACCGACCACAAGACGGGGATTGCGAAGGGGCCAGTGGCATGAACGATCGAGGCATCCGCGCCGCACCTCGGCTGATTCTTCGGCGGGTGACCGTATATAGCAGCGGCACTACATGTAGTCACATTGAACTAAAAATGTCAAGAGTCTCTGAATTTGAAGCCCACGCTTCGTAGCCGGCGAAAACATGTAATTGCTCGTTTTTAGAGCGTCTAATGCCTTGCAGAGCCTTCATAGGTGTATGTATATCTGCTACGCGCCTTGGTACACGAATGAATGTACATTAACACCGAGATCGTTTCGAGACATTCATTGTTTCAAGGTCCTGCCGACAAAAAAAAGTGCTATGTCTGCACGAATCTACCTAGCTTCTCACTCAAGCAGCGCTTTGAGCTGCGCTGCATCATAAGGGGCTACTGGCGAACTACAAAGAGAGGAAAACTATCAAAACCGCGATTAAATCATACGCTCGTTTTGTCAGCAGTCCCTACGATATTCAAAGCACTAATTCTCATATGAATCCACACGCGCTCGATTGTTTTATGAGAAACCCGAGTATAAGTAACATTGTCACAACATTTATATCGGTGACAACTCCGTTTTATCATGCCAGTTTTGGGGAAAATGATAATTAGAGCTTTCTGAAAGGCTTATTTTACTTTAACCACATGCTTTCACGCTTACTTTGCTTCTTTTACGCGAGCTCCAAGAGCTTATAATACCGAAAGGCCGAGCTTAATATACCGAATTGAAGGAACACGTGTACCTCCGAGTCATGAACTCTACGCGGAAGGGGTTACATTCGACACATTAAAAAGTGGCAGTTGTATATATAGCCCGTCTGTTGATTTGCGTCAATTGATGGTAACCAGTTCTCATTTTGTATCGACAGGTTAAATTGTGCTGTTTTCCAAATATTCTATTTGCTAACGTCATTGCAAGCCAGCAAATTTATGACAATGTTTTGTATTATTACACGTGTAGTTATCTTTTAGGTGTCAAAAATGTAGGCGCAGACAGATGGTGTGCATTTTGTTTTGAGAAATTCAACAATTCTATATGTACACCCACACGTATGTATATATATATATATATATATATATATATGAAGTCCTCGGATTTAGGTCATTGCCCCTTAAACAGCCGCTATTTTTATGCGGTGCGTTTGTACAATTATACGTTAGACTTGAACTAGTTTTGATACCTCATACTGCCGAAAACGTGAAATTTGCAGTGAGCACTTGTAGAGACACGCTATATTCAGCTTCGCCAACTGAGCTGTAAACATTGAGCACAAGGCTACCCAGGATTTTTCTTTTTTTTTGTTAGGGGGTGGTGTGTGCAGCAGAACGACTACAGTTGGCAATTGATTGTCGTTGTGAATGCGAGTAAATATTTCAGTATACACTGAAAATTGAAATTACAAAAAACATTCGTGGTGTAGGGGGTTCGGTTTTCCTCCCTCTACCCTCTCTACCTACGGCCTCTCGGTTGTGCGTGCGTTTGCCACGCTATTTTCTTTAATGTGACAGCTTTCTGAGCACAGCTAGCTTCCAATAAAGTGGCTCAGTTATTCTGATTATTGTAGACGCCTAACCAACGAAGATAGAGTTAAGACGGAAGAAATCCAATTAAGACACGCCCTTTCTAAATAATTTTCGATCTCTCACAAGAGTTTTTATGGAGCTCAAATTCAGTAGATTGGTGTGTCATACTTCAAGGGATATGACATCATGTGCTAGAAATAAATGATGGGGTGGTGAAAAGAAATCTGCATCAAAAAGCGCGCAGGAGAAGCCGTAGCGCACAGCAGTTCCTGAGCGTGGCTCTTTCAGTCCAATTCGACTGCAGCGCCGCCGCTACGGGCCACGCGGAAGGGATCAGGCGGCGAGGTGCGGTCACGCCACTCAACACTTCTAGTACACTCTAGCGAAGGCAAACAAGGCAACCGTTCGTTGAAACTTGAATAAAATTTCGCACACACGATCGCTTCGATTACTGCTGGACGAAACAACTGAATATTTCACGCTGTAACCTTGATAGCTATCACGAGCTTCCCCCAAACTATTCATCATTCACCCCGAGGACATGCTGAGATTTTCTTCAATCATGCTGAAGACAATACCGGTCTTACCAGCCGCTCGTGGCATTGAAAGACACGGTATATGGTCTCTACGGGACCAGAGAAGCGCATAGATCTGCCATCTTGCCTGGCTTGCAACCAGCTTTGCGGCAAAGTCACCATCTGTTCTTTCAGGTGACACCCCTTCCGTGTTTCTTCCTTCTTATTTTTTTCCCGTGTAGCATATTGACAGACTAGTTTGCTTGCATCCTTCACGCACTGTTTGCTGTACTTGAAGGCCGCTTTTTTGTCCGATTTCCAACAAAGTGCAACGTAAGAGCTGTCAAAATAGCGTGGTAAAAAAAAACGATGTTCTCGCTCAGCGTGTGGCGAAAAGTGCAGAGCGAACATGATCAACTTCTCTTCTCTTGCGACATTCACATATAGCAAATTTTCAGAATTTTGGACCGGATAACAAGCGGGAAGATTCATTATTCACGTTATGCTGGTGAAATATGCGACATTCGTTGACCATGACGGTACACGAAATCGCGCGATTAGTCGCGGTGAATATAACCCAATGAAGAGTTATGCCTTCAGCTTTTGAAGTGCGTAAGAGCATAACGGTGCACTCTTTGCACAATTCATGTTGTGTGACGCACGGTTGTTACTTCACCGTTCTAATACAATTATTTCACGCGTAAACGCCGATTCTTACACGATATGCAGCCTACGTAAAGTCAGTGTACAATATGACTCGCGGTTTACAGTATAGTTTTGCAATAGAGCACCCTGCTGTCGCTCGAAAGACTCGGGTTTGATTTCCAAGTAGACATGTATATCTTTTTCGTATAGTTTTTTTTTTTCAAATTTCATGCAATAGTGATTACGGACACCGGCGGTAGCGAACATGTACGGCGCCGGTGTCGCTCCTTGTGATCTCATAAAAGCTTTCGCTGCAAACTTCAGCGGCTTCAACAGCTGCGCCCTTGTAGCTACGTCAGTGACAAATAAATATATTTACTTTTCATGAAGATAGGCAATATGGCTCCCTTTGTACAGATATGAATCCGTAACAAAGAACAGTGCAGTTCTCTTTTAGCATGTACACCACAAACGAAGGAGCCCTCAGCATCTGCTAAAACATCGTTTACCAGTTTAACCCGATGACTGTGATAGTAGAATTGCAGACCTGGTGCACACAAAGATCTGATCCACAGTTATCAGCACGCATCCATGAACCACATTCAGAAAAGGCTCGAAGACTAGCGGATTTCGCTTTGAACTTGACTGGCGAAGATTCACGTCAATGCAGCGGCGGCATCGGAAAACACAAAATTGGCCTGAGCGTCAGCTTTTCCACAATGCATGGTTGCTGGCGGCGCCGGCGGCGTTGGAAAACAGTTGCGCTACTCTGGTCCCGTATGGACCATATACAGTTACTCTACGCAGTAGCTCAGCCGCAGAGTCCTATGGTAACGTCCACTTTTCACGAATATTTCTGTATGTTTCACCACATGCGATAACCCCCTGGAAACGGCTACAGCAGCCCAATGCAGATTGTCGTACTGAAGCATTGTTCTGAGCATTATTGTTACAAATATAATGGTGTTGCCTTACTTTTTTTTATTTCTGCTCTGTTATAGTTTTCTTTGATCAGTTGTCTATTTCTACGAGCACGTGTAAATCTGCGTCTTCCCTCCCGCAATAATGTCTTCTGCTGCTGCAGGTATTGGCAATAAATGGCAATAAATATTGTTGTTGTTAAACTGGTATACTGTACGTGCTTGACTCATGCGGTCATCCGCTAAAAAAGGCTCTTCAAGTTAAGCGTAATTCACCAACGTTATCATTGCTTGCTTAGGACATCGGAAGAGCTGCGAACTTGATGCTGGAAAAAAACACGTCTGGGAAGCTCGGCTTATTCAAGGGGACGAAGAATCCACTTTTCGTAGTTTACCCACTCCTAGCTCTCTCATTTTCGCTTTTATTTCTAATGAGGAGAAGCTGCCTGTCGAGGAAGTCTGCGTGCACTCTTGAAAAAAGTTAGTAATAGGGTAGCAACTGTAAGAGAATAGGTAGTAACTGCAGTAGTTACTACCTTTTTCTATCTTTACTACCCTTTAGAAACCTGTTTACTACCTACATTAGTAAACAGCTACTAGCTGCTACCTGTTTACTACCTACGTTAGTAAACAGTTAGTAACAGGAATGAAAGAGGTAGTAACTGCAGTAGTTACTACCTTTTCTGACCCGTTACTACCTTTTTGCTATCCGGCGGCTGACTGTCTATTCCAAAATAGTAGGTAATACCAATTGCGATAGTTTATGAGACGAATCGTCTTGACGTATTATCATTAAACGAAAAAATGACGCAGAAGATATCCATAGATCAAGAAAATACCTTTGTTTTATATTATGCAACCGATATGCGTAAACATAATTCTGATATTGTCGAAACGGCGAAGTACAAGTTAACGAACAATAAGCAAGCGCTACACGCGTTGTAATAGTCAATTACAGTAAACTTAGTAAATTACCGCACATATTACAAGACCAGCAGATCAAAATAACCAGACGGTCACACTTTGCCCTGTAGACGGTCACAATTATTCCACTGCGGCGTGTCTCCAAACATTATCATTGTTTTGGTGCGTCAAACTCCAAAAGCGACTATTACCTTTTAAACGCTGATGTATCAGCCGCGTGAAGCATTCAAATGCACTGATAATGAGTTCGGTACCTTGTTTTGGCCACCGTACATAATGTCTTTTTGTGACCTTTTTATAATAAATAATTATAACGTATAACTTTTTATAAGTAAGGCTAATTAAACATCTTGTGCTAAGTGCTTAAACGCACGTAACCAAGTAGTCAAATATAGTTCTATAGGTTCAAATTTGTTATAATTCATCCTGAAATACAAGTGCTCCCCAGTGCCAGACATGCCCCTGCAAAGTAGGGGCTATGTACAACCCACGCTTACTGCGTACTACATGTATGCGTAAAAAATGTTGAATTAGTAAATGTCATCATCGTTAGAGTATGTCTAAGAAGGAAATGTTCTGTTGTGTGTTATTGACGTTTGTGGCAATAAATTTTTTCTAAACAAAACGACTGAGTGCTCTCCTATAGTTGAGTACGAAGTACTCGTAATCGTAAAAACCCCATGGCTGCTCAGTCGTCTGTTAGTCCTCCTATCATTGAAGAGACTTTGTCCCAAGGTGACGAGGTTTCCATCAACGAGGACTCGAGCAGTACTGGGAGTGACACGGCCCTGCAGATAGACACCGACAGCACTCCAAGCGAGATCAGTCGGGACAGTTTTGACGAATTTGTGCCATCTTCACTCAAGAGCCTCGGCACCAAGCGCCACCGAATATCCAGCAGTGACTCGGAGGCCCCCAGCAGAGACAGAAGTCCCCTGCGGACTTCGACGCGGCCCCGGAAGCCTCGCGCTTCCGGTGGGTCGCCTGGTCGTAAGAAGTGATTGAGCTGCTTACGGGGCACCCGCTCCCACGTCTGTCGGAACTGTGAGTCTAGTATACAAAGTCGTATTTATTGTTTACGATGGCTACCACATTGAATATTGTAACGCACTTTTCAATAAACTCTTTTAATAGGCTAAAGTAGGCTGGGCGAACTTGTGCCCGAGAATATTGGCACAGCTAGATTGTCTCGAGGATTCCCTTCTGCCTCTTCTTCTACGTTCTTTTTTTTTTCCAACGCGGTTCGCGCGCAGCTGGGTCCCGCAGGCTCGTGCATCGCAAATCATCTAGAAGGCACTAGTATTTGCTAGCGCGCATAATTTGAAGTCACATTGTGTCATTGCCCCCCTTTCAAGAGTGCATCGTCCCGTTGCTTGTGTCAAACTGGTTGCATGGCAGTCATTCACAAACCCTCGTCGGGGATGTCGTTAACGTCAAAGAACGTTGTTTCTTCAGCGTTTCATTGCCTGTCGTGATATGGTTTCATCCTGACGACATGCACAGTTTCCGTGCGATGCCGCCATCGGAATGAAATATCCTGTCCCTCTGGCATAACTTCGTAGTTGAGCGAGCCGACGCGGCGGGGCACGAAATAGCGGCGAAGCAGTTTTTCTGACAGGCCACGTATTCGTACAGGAATCCCACACCCATACTCTGTCTTTTGTGCGTACTGGACGTCTCTTCTTCGCAGATTGTATCGATGCGTGTCGGTTTTCTGCTGTTGGAGAATGCGATATCGTGCCAGCTGTCTGGCTTCTTCTGCTCTTTGTATGTAGTTTTGAACGTCATAGTAATTCTCGGGCGTCTCGTCAATAGGTAACATTGCATCTAAAAGTGTCGTTACCGTCCGGCCGAAAACAAGTTGGAATGGCGTCATCCGTGTTGTCTCTTGCATCGCAGTGTTATAGGCGAATGTTGCATAAGGTAATATTTTATCCCAAGTACGGTGTTCTATATCAACGTACATTGACAACATATCAGCCAGCGTTCTGTTCAGTCGTTCCGTAAGACCATTTGCTTGAGGATGATATTGCCGTCGTTTTTCTATGACTGGTGTGCGTCAATTTCATGATACATTTCATAAGGTCGGCCGTAAATGCAGCCGCTCGGTCCGTGATCAACGCTTTTGGAGCTCCGTGCCGCAGTACTATGTTGGAGACGAAGAATGCGGCTCGTTCAACGGCTGATCCTTTAACAAGAGTCGCTGTCTCGGCATATCTAGTTAAATAGTCGGTCGCAACTATTATCCACCGTTTTCCCGCTGACGACGTAGAAAATGGGCCCAGTAAGTCCATTCCCACTTGTGTGAATGGGGATTCTGGTGGTTTTATCGGTTGAAGGTTTTAGCGGTGGCGTTTTACGTCTTTATCAGTCCCGGCAGGTTCTGACATAGTGTCGTACAGAGCTAAGCAACTTCGGCCAGTAGTATTTAGTGTGGATGCGTGCTAACGTTCTGCTTACTCCTAAGTGTGCAGCTAATGGATTGTCGTGGCAAGCCTCCAAAATCTCTGGTCGCAGAGGTGAAGGGACGATAAGCAGGAATGTCGCTGTATTGTTGTCAAGGTTCCTTTTCTACAGGATGTTGTTTCGTAGGACAAACGCTGACAAGCCATGGACAAAAGGTCGTGGAACATCGACAGACTGTCCTTGTAGGTACTTGATCTAGAGGAGTATCTCAGGGTCGGATCGCTGCTGGTGTGCCATCTCTGATGGTGTCACAGCTTCCAAGAAAACAAAATCTTCACCATCCTCGGTGGAAGCAGAGGCAGACGGTTGAATCGGAGCACATGACAAGCAGTCCACATCACTGTGCTTGCGACCTGACTTGTACACAAGCGTGATATCATACTCCTGTAATCGCAAGCTCCATCGTGCAAGCCGTCCACACGGGTCCTTGAGATTAGCCAGCCAGCATAGCGAATGATGGTCGCTTATAGCTCGAAAAGGCCTACCATATAAATATGGCCGAAACTTGCTGATAGCCCATACCCACGGCAAGGCATTCTTTCTCGGTCACTGAGTAGTTTACCTCAGCTTTCGAAAGAGTGCGACTAGCATACGCAATGACTCGTTCTTGTCCGTTTTGCCATTGGATGAGCACGGCCCCAAGACCTAAATTGCTTGCATCGTGTGGATATCGGTTTCCGCTTCCTCGTCAAAATGCGCCAGAACAGGATGGCTTTGAAGGCCCTTTTGTAGTTCATTGAAGGCGTCCTCTTGTTCGGCAAGCCATACGAAAGGCATTTCCTCTTTTGTCAGCCGTGTCAGTGGTTCAGCAATTCGTGAAAAATTTTAACGAACCGTCGATAATAGGCGCAGAGACCTAAAAGTCGTTTAACAGCCTTTTTTCTGTTGGCTTCGGAAATCTTGCTACGGCCTCAGTTTTTGCAGGGTCTGGGCGGACGCCTTCTGCACTGATGACATGGCCGAGAAAAAGGAGCTCACGGAAGCCGAAATGACATTTCTGCGGTTTTATCGTCAAGTCCGCTGATTTGATCGCAGTGAGCACGGCCTGGAGCCTTTCCAAATGTTGCTCAAAGGTAGCAGAGAAAACTACAACATCGTCGAGATAAACCAGACATGACTCCCATTTAAGACCAAAAAGCACTGTGTCCATCATCCGTTTGAATGTGGCGGGTGCTGAACAAGGCCAAATGGGAGTATCTTGAACTCGTATAAACCGTACGGTGTCACAAACGCTGTCTTTTCGCGATCTCTTTCGTCAACTTCTATCTGCCATTACCCACTTTTAAGATCCAATGAGGAAAAATACCTGGCATTCGCAGCCTATCCAGAGTGTCATCAATTCTTGGCAGAGGATAAACATCCCGTTTGGTGACGGCATTCAGCTTCCGATAATCAACGCAGAAACGTAATGTTTGGTCTTTTTTCTTCACAAGAACAACAGGTGACGCCCATGGACTTGATGAAGGCTGGACTACATCGTCTTTGAGCATTTCTTTTAACCTGATTACCAATAGCTTCTCTTTCTCTTGGTGACACTCGGTAGGGATGCTGGTGTATTGGCCTCACTGACTCGTCGACAATGATGCGATGTTTGGCGACAGGAGTGCGTCGAACCTTAGATGACAACGAGAAACATTCGGCGAATTCCCTTAAAAGACCCTCTATTTGCTCTTTTTAGCTTGGTAGTAGGCCTGGCTCGATGTCGATGGCTGCAAGGACAGACTCCACGTCTTCGAAATCAGAATCATTGGTTTCAAAAGTTCGCAGCTCCGTAACCTGGACGAAAACATTCAGACTGGCGATGACGGTTCCTTTTGCAACGTGCTGCACCTCATTTCCAAAGTTTGTGAGTAGAACATTTGCACATCCGTCACGTAACTTAACAAGGCCTCGTGCATGCAGATCGCTTTTTGGAGTAGTAAGGCAGTGTTGTTGTCAGCAAATCGTTCGAATTCACTGAATGCTTTGTTGTTTACTGCGACAGATATGCTCGATCTTGGCGGAACCATGACGCCATCATCTGCAATACAAATCTTCCGTTTCAAAGGTAGCAGTCGCGTGCCTAGTCGAAAATGAGACGGAAGATTCTCGCAAGTTAATTACAGCGCCATTAGCTCGTAAGAAATCCATGCCGATAATCAAGTCTCTTGAGCATTCCGGCAGCACAATAAAACTGGCGACGTACGTGAAACCCCGTATTCGATTCTTGCTGTGCATATTCCAGTAGGGTCGATGAGGTGCCCTCTTGCTGTGCGAACTTGTGGTCCCTTCCAAGGAGTCAGCACTTTCTTTAGTATTTTAGAAAGTCCGCTACTCATCACTGAATAATCTGCGCCGGTATCTACCAGTCCGATGACTTCGTAGCCGTCAACAAACACACGTAAATCGGAAGCAACGTCACCATCGAAGCACCGGTTTCTGAATCGGTCGTCGTTCAGAGACAGCAATGGAGGTTTTTCTGCATTAGCGTCGACAGCGGCCTTGCCTCCACAGGTCACTGACTCTAGTTTTCCCGACGCGGGCTTGAGGAACGAGACTTTGGGGAGCTTGCTGAAGGTCGGGGGCTAGGCGATCTATACCTCCCCGTTGTCGTTGCCCGAGGTTGGTGTCGTTGGAAGCCACTTGAGGTTTGACGACCTGACAGGTATTCTTCAATTTCGAAGGGACGTTCGCCATTTTGTGGTCGAGGTGCATTAACAGGAAAACCACGTAGTCCTGCCTGGCGGTAGTGGCACGTTCGGTAGAGATGACCAGGCTCCCCACAGTGGTAACACAGCGGTATCCTGCCGGGAGTGCGCCAGACATCGCTCTTCCTTAGTCTCCTCTCTGGCGTTGGCTGCAGGGTGCTCGGCGGCATCGGGTACTGCATAGGTGTAGCCGCCGCGACGTCCGCACGTCCTGGAGGTCCTCGTAGTAGCACATCAGCATACGTCATTCTCTTCTTCTGTTGCAGTGGCGGCCCTGGCTGTGCGTTGCTCGAAGGTTCGCGTACCACCTGCCTGACCTCTTCACGGATTACATCGGCCAGAGACGAAAGCACTGGAGCGTTCTGGTCAAGACGCTGCCTCTGCAGTTCTTCTCGCACAACAGACCGCACCAGCTCGCTTAGTACTTCCATGCCGTTAACGAAGGCTAGTGGCAACATGTCCAGGGAAGTGACGATCGCATCCCTGTTGTATAACCTTGCTCACTGTTGTAGTGTCCTTTCCATTGTAGTCGCCTCGGAACGAAACTCGGTGATGGTGCGCAGCGGGCTTCGAATTAGTCCGGCAAAGAGTTCTTGCTTCACGCCTCGCATCAGATGGCGCAGCTTCCTGTCTTCGCTCATATTTGAATCCGCTCGGCGGAATAAGTGAGACATGTCTTCCAGATACATGGCTACAGTTTCGTTATTGCGCTGATTTCTTGTCTGGAGCGCAGCTTCAGCTCTCTCTTTGCGGTCTGTGTTCGGGAAAGAAGCGAGCAGCTCCCGTCGAAAATCATTCCATGACCGGAAGTTGGCTTCGTGGTTTTCATACCACGTTCGTGCGCTATCTTCCAATGCGAAGTAAACACTTCCAAGTTTGCGCTCTTCCCCATATCCATTAGCCTTTGCGACGCGTTCAAAGTGCTCAAGCCAGTCCTCTGCGTCCTCGTAGCTTTCGCCGTGGAAAGGCTTTGGTAGCATTGGCTGGTTTACGACAATGTTGGCTGGAGTGACCTGAGCTGTCATGTCGGTTGCGTACCCGTTCACAGCCGTTGATGTTCCAAGTGAAGTCGATAAAGGTGAAAATTCAGGACCCTCGCCACGTAGGCGTCGACTGCAGCGCTGATGAACAGGCGTCAGCTCGTTGGGTCGAAATCGCTGTGGTACTAGACTGTGCTCCGTCACTCGAGAGGGGCTTGACATCACACCCAGCACCTCCACCAGATTTGTAACGCACTTTTCAATAAACTCTTTTAATAGGCTAACGTAGGCTGGGCGAACTTGTGCCCGAGAATAATAGCACAGCTGATGCTGATGCTGATGACCTCCGATGGATGGCGCTTACCCACAAAGGGGGATGGGCCAAGAACCGGGCGGCAGGATACTTAAATGATACTAAACTGAAAATGAAGCCAATCTGAAAAAGTGGCTTAAAATAATACTAGATTGTCTCGAGTATTTCCTTCTGTCTCTTCTTCTACGTTCTTCTTTTTTTTCCAACATGGTTCGCGCGCAGGTGGGTCCCGCAGGCTCGTGCATCGCAAATCATCTAGAAGGCACAAGTATTTGCTAGCGCGCGTAATTTGAAGTCACATTGTGTCAATATCATTGCCTTAAACGTAAAAGGTTTTCGCAGTCCGGTAAAGCAGGCCGAGGTGATCAGTGGAGCCCGTGCTGCAAATTGTGATGTTTTGTGCCTGCAGGAAACTAATTTCTGTTCACTATTCGACGTTAGGGCATTTAAACAAAAGTTTAGGGTGGATTGCTATTTTTCTTTCGCTACAACTCGTTTTACGGGAGTAGGCATCATTATATTTAATCGGGCTTTATTGAGAGGTCACCACGTTGTTTATGACGGCGTCGGTATAATTATGGCTTTAGATTGTACCTACTTCTCTTTTCGAATGAGGATACTATGTGTGTATGCGCCTGCACAAAACGGACAGTCTAACAATTTTTTTAGAAATTTGGATGTTTTTTTCCTAGACGGTCGTCATGTAATTCTACTTGGAGACTTTAACTGTGTGCTAAATACGCGATGTGATGTACAAGGTTCTGGCTGGGGTCGGTCTGCTTGGAATTCACGTGAGCTGCGACGCCTTGTCAGGCATTTTTCATTGCTGGATGCGCATAATGTCATGCATGGGAATACTTTTGTTTGGACAAGGTACCGCGAACACTCCTCCAGCAGACTCGACCGGGCTTATATTCCACATGCTTTAGAGACGTTTGTCTCCGACTTACGTGTTCTGCCTATCCCACCTTCGCCTGTGTACATCTCTGACCATCGTCCAATTCTATTAGAACTAAAAATTCCGTTTTCTTTTTCGGAGAAAACCATGGCGTCTTGATGTTCGCGTCCTCCAGGACGCGTGCTCTCGGTCAAATTTGTCCCGTGCAATACGCGTGTCTCTCGCTATGTCTGATTTATTTGATTGGGATGCGCTTAAAACGCAGTGGCGCCTGCACTGCTCAGTTGCAGGGCGTTCACTTCGTCGTCGCGTTTCTGAGGAGCAGACCGATACTGCAGCGAAGTTATGCATGGCCTTGCACGCTGAAACGCCGTCTCCCCTGATGCGAGTTTGGCAACATGAATTACGTGAACGCTTCCAGCGTTTGATTGCCACCTCGTCTCTGGCGGCGGCTGCATGGCGTTGTAGGCACAACCCTTGTGCCCACCCCGAGGTGCTACGCTATGCGAGGCAATCATGTTTTGGGCAGTCACAATCACCTGTTTTTACGACCACGCAGACACCACCAACACAGCTGCTTCCTACGCGTGATCGATCTCTCTTTCTGGCACATTTGAAGAGATGTCATGTTCGGCCATGCGGACAAACTTTGATATTGATACGTGTATGGAACTGTCGCACCGACACAGCTGAATTGGCACCCAATGAAGAAGACCACAACGTGGTTGTAGTGGGTTGGACTCTGAAGCTTCTCCCGTTGGCCTGCTTGACTGGGCGCTCTCGAAGCCGTTAGCACCAGCTCTCGGTGAATAAATCTTTCCCGTAACATCTTTTGGTGGAAGGTGCTGGGTCTTCACACAACCCGGCTCTGGAACTCCGCAGTGGACGCCAGCTTTGTCCAGCCGCGATGCCTGAAACTGGCACTCAGGCCTCGCCATCCGCGCCGGCTCCATCACCTGTGATTCCCCCCCCATCTTCTCGACCCTGGCACGTTTTCCGGGACGGACAGCACGGACGTCGAAGAATGGCTCGCATTATTCGAGCGCGTCAGCAAGCACTACAGGTGGGACGAAACGCTTATGCTGGCAAATATTCTATTCTACCTACGTGGTACGGCACGCGCCTGGTATGAGACGCATGAAGAAGAATTAACCAGCTGGGACACATGGAAGCAAAAGCTTCGCGATTTGTTCGGTCGGTCAGTTGCTCGTCAGATGGCAGCCAGGCAGGAACTCGCGTCGCGTGTTCAATCGTCGACGGAGTCGTACGTCACGTACATCCAAGACGTACTGGCACTGTGCCGGAAGACGGACAAAAACATGTCCGAGGCGGACAAGATCAGCAACGTGTTGAAAGGCATTGCTGATGATGCTTTCAACATACTAATGTGCAAGAACTGCACCACTGTCGACTCCATCATATCTGAATGCCGGAGATTTGAGCAAGCTAAAAGCAGGCGAATCACCCACTAAATCGCGAGACTACCAAACACTGCTGCGACTTCGTCTTGCGAGGATTCTGCAGCACCCCGTTCACTTGCCCCTCCTGCAAATCTCGCAAGGATTGTTCGCCAGGAGCTGGAAGCCATGGCACCCGCTTCCTATCAGCCCCCTGCGCAAGACAACTGGGCAACAGTCTCGCTTATTCAAGCCGTCGTACGTCAGGAGTTTGCTAACTTGGGCGTCCAGGTTCCCCAGCCCGCCAGACTTATGCCGCAGCCCATGAGCACTCCTGTCCACAACGCTGACCACCACTCTCCTCCACTTGTCGCTGCGGCAGCTTCGGCTCCTCGGTTTCCACCACGCTACCGAAGTCCATCTGAGTGGCGCACGCATGATGGTCGACCAATCTGCTTTTCTTGCTCTCGAGTTGGGCACATCTCCCCGCCATTGCCGCAACAGGTCGTATTTCCGGCCAAGCTTTCGTAATGTAGATCGCCGTCAGGACCGCGGACACTATTCGCAACCCGGTTTTCCGGATGACCATATTCTGGACCCTTCAGCTCGCCGTTCATTTCCACGCTCCGAACCGTCCTACGCTGACGTCGTCGCCCAAAGAAACTGGTCCAGCCGCTCGCCGTCACCTCAGGGTCGGCCGTCACGCTCCCCTCAACGCCGCCGCTCTCCGTCACCGGCTTATTCTGCCCATTCCCCGGGAAACTGACGAGTGCAGCTCCTGGAGGTGGCGCTGCGTTGACGACTCGGAACGAAAACCCTCAACCGGCTACAAATTCAAGACGCAATTTACTTCGGGTGTTCGTTGATGGCCACGCCGTTACTGCTCTAATTGACACAGGTGCCCAAGTATCTGTTATGAGTTCTACACTTCGATCTCGCCTGAAAAAGGTTCTCACACCGGCCATGTTCTCTGCTGTTCGAGTTGCCAACGGAAGTCGAACATCGGTGCTTGGTATGTGCACTGCCCGCGTTACTGTTGCTGGCCACCACACTTCCGTTCTCTTCGCAGTCCTCGATGCTTGCCCACACGACGTCATCCTTGGATTGACTTCTTAACCGCCCACTCCGCCCTCATCGATTGTTCTACCGGTACCTTACGGCTCGAATTGCCTTTGTGCTCCGATTTCACTCCTCCAAGTCGCACTCGGCTACGATCCGTGGAGTCTCTACGGCTACCGCCCCAGGCTGCTATGTACATTCTTCTGTCGCCCTTCCCGTCCGTTCCTGATGGAGACTATCTGGTAGCTCCCCTCATTGATTTGACTCTTACGCACCACCTCGCACTACCACATACTATAGTGGTTGTTGCTAACAACACGGTGCTACTTCCAGTCCTGAACTTCTCTACGTCGACCCAAGTGCTTCCCCAAGGCATCACTTTAGCCGATCTTTCCACCCTTGATGAATGTTCGATTTGTTCTTTTACACCTGACACTAAGACCATGACGAAACCTGTCATCACGTCGCAAAATAAGGCGTTTCTCGACAAAATGATATCCAGTGACCTCTTACCTTCCCAAGTTGCGGCGCTCCGGGGTGTTCTATTTTCTTACCTGGATATCTTTGACGTTGACGACCGTCCCCTGGGCCGCACAACAGCCGTAACCCACCGCATCGACACCGGCGACGCCAGTCCACTTCACAAACGCCCTTATCGCGTGTCACGTGCTGAGCGCAAAATAATACAGACGGAGGTCGAGAAAATGCTCAGTAAAGACGTCATTGAGCCGTCATCGAGTCCTTGGGCCTCCCCTGTGGTCTTAGTTAAAAAGAAGGACAACACCTGGCGTTTTTGCGTCGACTATCGCCACCTGAATCGGATCACCAAGAAGGACGTTTATCCTTTACCTCGAATCGATGATGCGCTCGACTGCCTCTACGGCGCCAACTATTTCTCGTCCCTTGACCTTCGATCCGGATACTGGCAAATTTCAGTCGACGACCGCGACCGCGAGAAGACGGCATTCATCACACCCGACGGCCTTTACCAATTCAAGGTCATGCCTTTTGGTTTGTGCAATGCCCCGGCTACTTTTGAACGTATGATGGACTCTCTTCTTCGCGGTTTCAAATGGTCGACCTGTCTCTGCTATCTGGATGATGTAATAGTTTTCTCGCCCTCCTTCGAAAGCCACCTGTCTCGTCTCTCGGCAATTCTTGACGTTTTTCGTTGCGCTGGTCTCCAACTCAATTCGTCGAAATGCTCATTTGGACGTCGGCAGATTAAACTACTCGGCCACCTTGTTGACGCCACTGGTGTTCAACCCGACCCTGACAAAGTCCGTGCAGTCCGAGAATTCCCGGTTCCGCATTCCACACAAGAAGTTCGCAGTTTTATTGGGCTCTGCTCATACTTCCGCCACTTTGTGTTCAATTTCGCGGATATTGCTAGGCCCCTCACGGATCTCCTCAAAAAGAATGTGGCATTTTCTTGGAGAAGGGACCAAGAACATTCTTTCGCGTCGCTAATTACCGCCCTCACATCACCACCTGTGTTGGCTCATTTCGATCCAGCGGCTCGAACAGAGCTTCGCACCGATGCAAGCGGCCATGGCATTGGTGCTATACTTGCTCAGATACAGAATGGCACCAACCGTGTGATAGCCTACGCTAGCCGTCTTTTGTCGCAAGCGGAACAAAATTATTCTATCACTGAGCGAGAATGCTTAGCCCTCGTTTGGGCTATTGCGAAATTCCGTCCGTACTTATACGGACGTCCGTTCGCAGTCATCACGGACCATCATGCGCTTTGCTGGCTGTCGACGCTTAAGGACCCTACAGGAAGACTCGGCCGATGGGCACTTCGATTACAGGAATACACGTTCTCGGTTGTTTACAAATCTGGAAAGCTGCACAGCGATGCTGACTGCTTATCCCGGCACCCTGTTGATCCACCTAGCTCCACTGATTTGGAATCCGATGCCTGCGTTTTAGCCATCACTGACTTTCTGAACGTGGCTGAAGAACAGCGCCAAGATCCATCGCTGCTCACCATCATTGACCGCCTTCAATCGCGTTATGCTGATCCTTCTCTTAGCAGATACCTTCTTCAAGACAACGTTTTGTACCGCCGCAACTTACACCCCGACGGCGCCGAACTTTACTCGTCGTACCGCATCACCTGCGAAAGGATGTTCTGCGACAATTACACGACGCTCCAGCTTCTGGACATCTAGGAGTCTCCAGAACTTACGACCGCATTCGACGACGAGTATTCTGGAAGGGTCTGTACCACTCTGTTCGCCGTTACGTCACATCTTGTGACCTCTGCCAGCGCCGAAAGAAGCCTACGACTCCCCCTGCCGGTCTACTTCAACCTATTGAAGTTCCAGCCGAGCCATTTTATCGAGTGGGGTTGGACTTGCTAGGCCCTTTTCCTACTTCTACAACTGGAAATAAATGGATTGCAGTGGCCACAGACTATGCCACTCGGTATGCAATCACTCGAGCGCTACCAACCAGCTGCGCAACCGACGTTGCCGACTTCCTGCTGTACGACATTATTCTCCAGCACGGCGCTCCGGCTCACCTGCTCACAGACCGTGGTCGCTACTTTCTATCTCGTGTGGTTGATGATCTACTCCGATCTTGTGCTACCCGTCACAACTTCACCACATCTTACCACCCTCAGACTAACGGCCTTACGGAGCGACTAAACCGCACATTGACGGACATGCTTTCCATGTACGTATCTACCGACCACACCGATTGGGACATAGCTCTTCCGTTCGTAACCTTCGCCTATAACTCGTCGCGTCATGAAACAGCGGGCTACTCCCCTTTTTTATCTACTCTACGGACGTCATCCCTTACTGCCCTTCGACACATTGCTTTCATCAGACCTCCCATCCTCCACCTCGTACGCTCAGGATGCAATCACCCGTGCCCTCACGGCACGTGCGGTAGCGCGTGCTCGGTTATCGTCGTCGCAGACAGCACAGAACTCTCTTTATGACCGTCGACATAGAGATGCCGTTTTTTCTGCGGGATCTCTTGTTCTCCTGTGGCTCCCATCTCGACGTGTTGGCCTCTGCGAGAAACTATTATCGCGATACGCTGGGCCCTACCGAGTCATTCGTCAAGTCACACCTGTGACCTACGAGATTGCCGCTACCACAAACTCATCAGCTGTTGCTCCCAGAACGGAAGTGGTCCACGTTTCTCGTCTCAAGCCCTACAACGCCGACTCGCTCATTTAACAGGCACCGAGACGGTGCCTTACGGGCCGGGGTGATGATACGTGTATGGAACTGTCGCACCGACACAGCTGAATTGGCACCCAAATGAAGAAGACGACAACGTGGTTGTAGTGGGTTGGACTCTGAAGCTTCTCCCGTTGGCCTGCTTGACTGGGCGCTCTCGAAGCCGTTAGCAAGACCAGCTCTCGGTGAATAAATCTTTCCCGTAACAATATAATACCGCCTATGCTTAGAGGTTTGCCTCGCGTTCCTCAACAAGCTGCTGATTCTCTGCACGTCCTTCCATCAGTTGAAGAGGTAAAAGCAGCACTACAATCTATAAAACGGGGGACAGCCCCTGGGCCAGATGGTTTCCCAGTTGAATTTTACTTGTCATTTTGGAATGAGCTTGGTACTGCCTTAACCGCGGTTATCCGGTGATGTATCGAGGATGGTGTGTTTCCATCAAGTTTTCGAGATGGACGCATTGTACTTATTCCAAAAGGTGATGCTTCCTCTGTTAATTCTGAAGATTGGAGACCTATCACGCTCCTCAACATTGACTATAAGATATTCGCGACGGTGATCGTTCAACGTTTGAAGGCTCTATTGAACACCCTGGTGGGTAATCACCAGGCTTCATCTATGCCTGGACGAGAAATACACAGCTTGTCCTTTCCCGGGATATCATAGCCTATACTCTGTCGCGATCTGCACGTGGTGTCCTTGTGTCTTTAGACCAAGAGAAAGCATTTGACCGACTAGAGCACACGTATATCTTTAAAGTGCTCGCAGCCCTTGGTTTTCCTGGTACTTTTATTGAATTATTAAGACATACCAACTCTGGTGTAAAAAGCACACTAGTTCTAGATGGTTGGGAGAGTGCTGCCTTTTCTATTATACGTGGGGTCCGTCAAGGATGCCCCTTGTCTCCTGTTCTATTTGTCATAAGCCTTGAGCCATTTTTGTGTGCTCTAGAAGCGGATTCGCATGTCCGAGGTCTTGCGCTTCCCGTCTGCAGTACCGTGAAAAACACAGCTTTTGCTGACGACATAACCCTGTCCCTTTCAGAGGAAGATAGTCTTCCACATAGCCTGCGTTTATTCTTCCAGTATGGTGACATTTCAAGTGCCACGCTAAACCTCTCTAAATCCCGTTATTTGTTCATCGGCTATCCCAACTCCAGACTTAGCTCCACATCTCTTCTTCAGCCGGGTGCGTCTCTTCGGATTTTAGGAATTCTATACAACCACTGCGGCGTATGTAACTCTGGGCAAACGCCCTCGGTGAAATAAAACAAAAAAATGAGAACGCCCGAGATTTCAACTTCCCGCTTCTTGAGCGGAGGTACCTTGCGCAGACTGTGTTCTGCGGTCGCATTTCGTACCTTTCTCACGTGGAACAGCCACCTGTACGCATCGTGAGGTCATTGCAGTCTGCACTGTGTTCCTTATTTTGGTCCAGTGGCACTGAGTTGGTTTCTCGTGCGGCGTTAGGACAGCAGCGTTCCCAGGGAGTTTTGCTTTCCCTTCAGTATCAATACGCTGTCGGCTATTGGCCCTGCGCTTCCTGTTGCGCCTCGTACAAGGAGAGGAATCCCCGCCCGAACTCTGGCATATTATTTTCTAGGCACTCACCTTCGGTATTTGCTTCCTAATGTGCACCTTAATCGGGGCCTACAATCAGTAGCACTTCCTTCGTTTTATGCAGCAGCTGTCGGGTTTTTTCGTCATATCCAGTCGACTTGCCCTGAGTTAGATGTGTTAGACAATCCTATCGTCGACACGAGAGCCGCTTTATTGCTCCCGTTAGTTCCTCCGGCACGCCACACCCGCTCTAGTCATGTGTCTTGGAGCTCACTGACGGCATCATTTCGGCCTGGCCACCTCCGGGACTTCATTTGGCGGTAGGGGTGGTGTGTTCTTCCTATCCTTGACCGCCTAGAAAGGTGAACAATGGTCCAGTCATCAACATGTCCGAACTGCTCCCTACGGGAAACAAATCAGCATGTTTTAAGACAATGCATCGTTGCTCGTATCTTCTGGAGGGCTGTGCATGCAGGATTTCGTGGTCTTGGAGTAACCCGCTTTGTTTCTTCTGGACGTTGTTCTCGAGGCCACTTTGCCTCCCTTCTCATTGTTGCTGGGGCCTACTGTCTTTGGCGTAACCGTTGTGAGGCTGTTGCAGCAGGTCGTCGTCACCGCGCTCTCTTCCCGATTTTGGAGCGACTGTACAAAGAAATACTATCTGTTTTGTCGAGGAACTCTTCTTTCTGGGTGAGGAGGAATTCCTTCAACACTGAACCTGCCGTTTTTTGTTCGTCTGTGAGAGACGTATGAGGCTTTTTTAAGGCCTGTCTGATATAGGTAGGTTAATCTTTGTTTAGTACTCAAACAAATACCTTGTAAATACTATGTAATTATCTGACATATAGATCTTTACACTTCATTTGTGTGTTCTTCGTTTATAATGTATTGCGCATATGTAGACCTATTTTTGTAACGATTCCTGTGTATTTGCGTATGTTGTGTTCTGTTTACATATGTAAACATATCTTTTTGTAACAACTTTTGGTGTGTCTGTGGATGTTGTGTTCTGTCGTGATGTTTTGTTGGATTGTAATTGATGTTCATTGTCTGTGAGAATGAATTTCTCTAAACAAAACAATTTTTGAATGCTAAGCATTTTTTAGCGAACTTCGGCGACTTTCAGCGTATCTACCTATCTAGCCGCCTACGACTTTTAGCTGTCCTGGCCGTTTCGATAATGGCATCAATACCAAACTTGGTATGGCATAACATGACTGTATGAAGAACATATTTTACTATTCATAACATGAAAATCATGACATGTCAGTCATGAATGTCATAATTTGAATTTCATGGTCCTGCAGCTCTTCTGGTAGTTTCGTTCACATGACATGTTGCAAAATTGGTATGGTATGGCACGATTGCATGGCGAACGTAAGCGACAGACCCCTCACATAAAAAGTATGACATGCGTGTCATGTAACAACATGACTACATGTCAAGCTCATAATGAGTTCCACAGCCCTTTTCGCTAGCGTCACATGTACATAATTTGTTATTACGGGACGTGAATGGAGGACGAAGGTATGATACTTGATGCGAACATGATAATCATGAGATGCATGATATGTAACAACATGACTACATGCCACGCTCATGATGCGCAGGCGGCCGTTTCACTAGCTTCACTTATACCAAATTTGGTATCACGGGACGTGAATGGATGACGAAAGCATGATACTGGTGAAGATATGATAAACATAGGATGCGTGTCATGTAACAACATGACTTTATGCCGCGCTCATGATGTGCTCGATCCAATACGGCCACTCCCATCCAAATCACCCAGTGGAATTGTCGGGGCTTTAAGGCTCACACTAAGCGCGCCAACCTCCGGCTTTTCCTCGCAGCATTTCAAAACCTTCCTGCTGTGGTAGCCCTCCAGGAGCCAGGGAGTGCTGCCACACTCACAAACTATACTACGTTTCAGCAGGACCCTTTATCTTGCATCTGCGTGCACAAAAATTATACGGCCAACCTAGTTGATCTCGACCTTAAGCCAGCTTTCTCGTACGTGATGGTGACACTCCTACCGCTGCGTAAACAGGGACCCGCCACTAAACATTTATTGCTCACCGAAACTAAGCAACATTACATTCGCAGACCTTTTTAGCCGCGCCCTAAAGGTTGCAGGCAGGGACCCTCTGGTGATCGTGGGTGATTTCAATGCCTTCAGCACACTCTTGGGGTATGCACGTGAAGAGAAACGTGGACGTAAATTGGTGGAACTTATGTCCACGCTGGGCCTAACTCTTCACACCGACCCTGCCTACCCAACTTGCGTGGGTAACTCCGTGACCCGGGACACATGTCCGGACCTTACCTTCACAAAAAACATTCAGTATGCGGATTGGGTCAACACTGAAGAGACCCTCGGCAGCGACCACTGCATACTCAACACCACCATTCGCACCTATACTTTGGCAAGACCCTACGGAGAGGCAAAATTACCCGATTACACGAAGTTTCGGCAAATATACGCCAATTCGACACCCATTGAGGAGCAAGGATACCATACTTGGTCCCAGCAACTGGTTTCCTCATTACGCTCCACAGGAACACAAATTAAACTCTCCGAGGCGACTCCGGCGGTGGATAACCATCTCCTTCATCTCTGGGAGGCCCGGCGCAGCCTCGTCCGCCGATGGCGCCGGCAGAAACACAACCGAAAGCTCAAAATTCGCATCGCTGAGCTCAGCCAGCGAGCAGCAGAGTACGCGGCCCAGCTCGCTGACTCTAACTGGGTGGACCGTTGCAACACGGCCGCTCGACAAATGTCCAGCCGGAGTACCTGGCGCCTCTTCCGCGCCTTGATTGATCCGACCCAAACTCGAACAGAGACACAAAAGCATCTGCAACGAGCATTTCACAGCTTCGACGGAGACACAGCCAAATTGGCATGTAAACTCCGAGACCAATATCTATGCACACAGCAGGACTCCCGAGGGCCGGCGTACTAGTATGCAGGTACCGAGAACGCGGAGCTGGATCAACTGTTCCAGTTACACGACCTGAAGGCAGCCCTAGCGAAAATGAGGCGAGGAACGGCGCCGGGAAGGGATAAAATTACCGTGAAATTACTTGCCAATCTTCCTGACTCGGCCTACACCATGCTCCTTGCCTACATCAATTCCATTTGGATCGGGAAAACAAGCCTACCAATTGAATGGAAGACCGCCCTGGTCACCTTCATACCCAAAGCGGGCAAAGCCCGCTTGGGTATGAAGGTGACCTTACTTTTTGTGTGAGAAAATTAATGGAGACGATGGTGCGCGACAGGTTGTCCGCGTTCCTGGAGACCAAAAATGCATTTGCAGACACCATGTTCGGGTTCCTCCTACACCAGTCCACGCAAGATGTCTTCCTTCAGCTCGACCATGAGATCCTCGATCCAGTCGAGTATCCCCTGAATGACAAGGTTGTGCTCGCTTTGGATCTGAAGGGGGCCTTTGATAACGTGACCCACGAAATCATTCTAACACATCTCTCACTGGTGGATTGCGGCCAAAACACTTTCAACTATATTAAACAATTCCTCACTGACCGACAATCATACATTCGGATTCAGGACATTGAACACGGCCCTTACCGATTAGGCACGAGAGGGGCTCCGCAGGGAGCGGTCCTCTCGCCCCTCCTATTCAATGTGGCAATGATGAGACTCCCCGCTCAGCTGGCGAAAGTCGAAGGCATACAGCATCCGCTGTACGCCGACGACATCACCATATGGGCGTCACACGGCTCGGCAGGAGACATGGAGGCAAGCCTGCAGCAAGCGGCGGACATCGTGGATGACTATGCCCGTCGCTGCGGCCTTCAGTGCTCCCCGTCCAAATCGGAATTCGTGCACATACGCCCCTCACCAAAGTGCACCACAAAAATCGACCTCTCCGTTCACAGCGGACCAATACCCGAACGCGATGAGATTAGAGTACTATGGCTTTTTATACACAAAAATCGCAGAGCAGACACAACATTAGCCAAATTGCGTAAGGTGGGGGACCAGGTGGGCCGGATGGTCCGCCGGGTTTCCAACAAGCGCGGGGGGTTACGATGCAAAGATGCCTTGCGGCTGGCGCATGCATTCGTAACAAGCCGAGTCCTGTACTCGGCTCCATACCTCCACCTACGCAAATCCGACGAGAATGCACTCGAAGTCATTCTCCGCAAAATCTATAGGCGCGCCCTCGACCTTCCTGTCAGCACCTCTAACCAGCGCCTTTTGGGCTTGGGAATGGTGAACACGTTCAAGGAGCTGAGAGAGGCGCACTTGACAAACCAATATACTAGACTCTCTAAAACACCGTCGGGTCACCGCCTCCTTGCCCGGCTACACATCAATCATTCAATACACACGGAAGAGCGCGTATGGAATCCAGAAGTTTGGCGATACTCCTTGCACGTGCGCCCTCTTCCGGCTAACATGACTCGAGATGACTACAGTGGCCGACGCCTCGCGCGGGCGGAAGCCTTGGCTCGACACTACGGCCACAAATTCGGAGTATTCTACGTGGACGCCCCCGGCCCGCACCACGGTGGTTGGTACACGGCTGCGGTCGTCCACCAAAACACCGTTGTAAACGGACTCACATTCCGTGCACATAACATTACGCACGCGGAGGAGATCGCCATCGCACTAGCCGCCGCAGATCAGGACTCGAGGGTCATCATCACCGACTCAAGGGGTGCTTGTGGCAATATTGAACAGGGATACATTCCGTACCGTGCTTATAAAATTTTGCAGAACAGCAGCTACCTAGGTGCCCCCGTGCACCAAACGATCATATGGGCTCCGGCTCACACGGGCCTCGATGGTAATGAGACGGCCGATGCCGCCGCCCGCGCGCTCACTCTCCGGGCACCATCCTCGTCCCCTACCGATCCGGAACTCGAACCCAATCCCGCCTACACCTTTAAGGAGGTCACACAATTTTATCAATCCGGCCATAACGTATATCCGAAACCCAGTAAGGGCCTCACGAAGGCGGAGGAGCGAATCCTCCTTCGCCTTTATACTAAAACTCTATTGTGCCCGGCAATCATAAAACACTTTGACCCCGCTTGCACGGGGAAGTGCCCGCATTGTGAGGAAAATTCCTCTGACATTTTCCACATGGTGTGGGCATGCCGAAAAAACCCAAACCTTACCCCACTATCCAACCCTTCGCGGGAGGACTGGGAGGCAGCCCTGTTTGGCTGCTCTGACCTGACGGCCCAACGGGCCTTGGTCGAGCGTGCCCGGGCCGCGGCCAACGCCAATGGGCTCCCGTAAGAGGGAGCTCACCTAGTGTTTGTACGGGGCGGCCCCTTAAGGACCGTTCCCACCCTCCCTGTAAATAACATCTGTAAATAAATGTTTTTCAGCAGCAGCATGATGTGCTCGCGGCCGTTTCGCTAGCCTCACATGTACCAATCTTGGTATTACCGACATGAACGGACGAAATAGGTAAGTGGCACATCCAAACATGATAATCACGATATGCGTGTAATTGAACAAAATGACTACAAGCTACACTGATGATGCGTGCGTGGCCGTTTCGCTAGCTTTGCATATGTAAAATTTGGAATTACGTGACGCCAATAGATGACGATGATATGTGACTGGTGCAAACGGGATAATCATGCGATGCGTCCCATGTGAGAACATGACTGCATACCACAGTCAAGGCGCCAATACGTTCCGACGTGACACGGTGCACGTGCTCGCCGGCGTTCATTTCATCGCGTCATGCCGGCGTTCCCACGCCAGGCACCGGTCCTGCCATATACTCGCAGGAGCGCGCCGCGGTGCGTTGCTTTGACGCATGCGCGTCCAGCGTCCCTCCGTCACGAAAAGAGGGAGACGCAGTGTTGTCAGCGTAAAGAGTGGTCAATGGCTGCCTGTCGTGGCCCAAGGCCATAGGGTTCCTGCCGTCTGCTAGGTGGCGCCCACAAAACACTGAACGTGAACCGAATGATCACAATGTTCCTAATAAATAAGTTACGCATTTAAAGTAGTGCTTTGAAATAATGAGTGGGTAGAATAGTTCTTTGGAAATTAAAAAAGGCGGTTGTCTTGGCTACGGCGAATCCGCTTGCATCGCTGCTAGGCCTGACCATACCTGTACCCCCTGTTGTCGCTGCATCACCACGGCGCCATTCTCTCTCACCGGCTTACGCATTCTCTCTCGCACACTTACACATTCAACATGAAAAGGTAAGCAAGTCGAAATAATTTACATTCTAGTATTCTACTACAGTTGGTCCTTAGGCCACAAATACGTAATGAAAGGCGTTTTTTTTTTCAAGCGTTCTGCTGAGTGCTCGAGTAAGCACTCTAGCGCGTATGACAGCTTGCTGCTACACGTAGAGCAGTCAAAAAAATCGAAACCTTTAAAACCAAGGAATCAGGTTTTATTGTGCAATAACACGCAAAGCATACTGACAACTACTGTTTCGAATAAAAACTGCTCAAAACCCCCTTCTATATATTAACGAGAAATACTCAGGCTACAATAACTCAAACGCGTTTCCCATTAGCCCTAACATGATATCGTAAATTAGCCAGCGCTTTTTCATACGGGAGAAAAGCTCCTCTTCAATGCATTAACGTCGCCATATACCTTCTTTCGTGAGCATTTTGTGCTCACTTGCAATGCATACCTACCCAGGCGTGCGTGTGAAGTTAAAACATGATCCACATTCCACTTACAGCTAACTCAGTCACCCTTAACTAGCACGCTTCCTTTCTGGATTTTGTAATACACCGGGAATCTAGATAACTTTCAATCTCTATATTGTAACGCAATCATTAGCGAATTCGGTAAAGTGTACGTTCATTTATGTTCAACATGACTCCCGCATTCGGAACTGGAACTCATTAAAAATTATTATTTCACAATAGAAGTACAAGTAGAGCTGATTCATTGCAAGACTTGTAAAGTCGTGAACAGAATCAACGAGCAGTTTTAAGATATTGTACGATGGCGAGCGAGGCACAAGTTTCTTTCCACCACGGTGACCCACCCCCACGAGGACAGCTGGTATTAGAACGCCGCAGCGCCAAGTCTAATTTGCCCAAGACATGCATTACATGCTGCTGGGAAAACGGGACATTGGAAAACTTGGAAAGCTTTGATAGCTAAAATAACTGGGCTTTTTCTTCGTTACTCTTTCAAAACACAGACCGCTTTCCGCAAGAACACCCAACTCCTACCCCTTCATTAAGAATGTGAAAAATACGCTTGTAGCACGGGAGCGGTGAAATACGATCTGCACGCAATATTTTTGCCATAACACCCGCATAAGTGAGAGTAAAAAAAAATCGCGCCGTGACCGACAAGTCGATAGAATTTCGCAAAATTAAATGTTTGCCCCAAATCACTTCCTCGAATCAGCCCATGTTGAAGCGATCAAGTTGGAATACTTACAAATTGGCCTCCGCGATTGAATAATCAAAGGCACAGCACGCACATCCATATCACACACGGAACCTAATACCCGAGTACAGCGCCCCTCTTCCTTGATTCATAGAGCCAATATAAATTCCAAGTAGGCCAATAAATGTCTGTAGTGTAATCATTGCAGGCAGCATCACCACTCCATCAGCGGCCAAAACGAACGCGTGAAAGCAGCGCGGAACTTTCAACAAAAGCGATGCTGCAGCAGTTGTGCGATAGCGCAAATGCAGTTGCAAATACACCTTGCAACACACTATAAACGGACGTGGGCCGCAGCGCAACAGTGCATGTCATACAGTTCTCTTGCAGAAGTGCCACAAAGCTGGCTACACACGGATTGAAGTAGCCACCATGTTAGCCGTTTTCTTTTCGTCGCCTTGCGAACACTTGAGACACAAAAAACATCTCACACCTCAAGCCGAGTTCACCGGCTCAGACGAGTTCTCAACGAGCTCCCAACGGTCAAGTTTCATAGGGTCATTGGCCGCAGGGGCTTACGATTTCATGGCGTGATTCGTAATAGCCAATAGAATGACATCGTGACCTCCTCCTCCTACTACTATTTCCTCCTCTGCGCGCAAGTGATGAGGGGGCGGGAGAGAAGGCAAAACTCATGGGTAGAGTAATACTCTCCTCTTCTTTTCCTATGGAATACTAACCGAACGTGTTGTGATTGAGTGTATTAAATGCCCTCTCCACTGTATTCTCCTTCTGCATCGGCTGGGCGAACGAAAGGCACTTTCTCTTTGGCTTCCGCTGACGAGCGATAGCTTTACGTGGTTGGTAGCCTGTTAATTGCTTAGCTATCTTGGGTCAGCCGTGCGCCCCAGTGTTGTAGAAAATTTTGAAAAATGGTGATATCAACACCTATAGTACTGAAGGTAATCTTCCTAAGCTTTATGGTTCTGTCTTCAGACCGAACGGATGAAGCATACATATATAAATTAACTGAGGCACATTTATCATCACAACACCGCAGGCTCACAGCCACTCAAAATCGCCGTGGCATCAGGAGACATCTCCACTATGCTCCACCGTAGTGAGAAGAAATGACGTCAACTTTCTCCGAAGATGCATGTAAGATCTACCAAGAAACACCCACCCTGAATTGCACCTCAACCGCCGGAAACAAGGAGTCAAGGAGCTGCTGCATACCTATGGACAAGAAGTGGGAGTTCATTGTGTGAACGATGACGGCTATACGCCATCAAACATTACTATAACCTGGCTGCCGTGAACAGTGAGAGCTAGATTGTTTTTAAGAGCAATACTCATGAAGTTTTGGTTTTCATGTTGTTTTTTACAGCTTGTTTTTTTAGTGACACTCATTCTTGCGTCAAGACCCAGTAAAGTTACCAACCTGTTTAGCTATAGTAAGACCTACATTAAAATATGCAAGTATCATATGCGTCGGTCCTTTATCAGAAAGGACTAATTAATCGAGTTGAGTGAGCTGCTGACCCGCAGGTTGTGGGATCGAATTCCGGCTGCGGCGGCTGCATTTTCGATGTAGGCGAAAATTCTGTAGGCCCATGTGCTCAGATTTGAGTGCCCGTTAAAGAACCCCAAGTGGTCAAAATTTCCGGAGCCCTCCACTACGGCGTCTCTCACAATCATATGCGGGTTTTGGGACGTTAAACCCTACATATTAATCAATCAAGTTGAGCGAGTACAAAGAAGAGCAGCTAGATTTATTCTTTCAAGTTACTCTCGAACTAATTCTGTAACAGAGATGCTACAACAACTAAACTTACCCTCCCTTTTGGAACACCGTTGTATAGCCAGACTAAAATTCTTGTTTTTGCTTTCTCGAAATACATTTAACTTTCATGGAGCGCAGTACCTCATTCCGCGACCTGTCCAGAACGTACGAAGTGACTACCGCAGCAACCATCGAATCCCCAAATCTCGTGTGAACACGTACGCATACCCATATTTCCTTACAATCATAAAAGACTGTACGGAATCGTGAAACTAAAAAAATTTGAATAGAAGACTACGGAACATTTTCTAAGTAAATCTTCCTGAATGCTAGCTCTTGTTTTTTTTTAGGTTTCATTGAATGTACCGAATCACAAAAATTTCCGTGTGACTTGGAGAATTTAGTATTATGATGCTTAATGTTCTGCAGTGAATGGTGTATGGATAATGTAGGTGGTGGAGCAAAATATTGTGATGGGAAATTTTTGTTGTTTTTTCGTCTATGCAGTGCTTCTTTATGCTTGGCGTGATAGTTATGTCAGATTTTGTTCACTGTTTATATGTAATAACTGTCACAAACGAGCGCTCCGAAAAAGCGCACGCCGCCAAATTCTCTCGACCAAACAATAGAGAGACGCCTCAAGGTGAACGATAAAGGAGAAAACAAGCATCCAAAGACATGCCGCCGCTTCGCCTCACTGCGCCGAATAATTTTTAAAAGACCGATTGGTATGCTCGGATTGCCAGTCAATACATCCACCCTATTATCGTTTGGAGCCAGTCAGTTGGGTGTGGGCCGCAGTGCTATTCTGTCAGCGCTACATAAATTCATTCAGGCAACCGGAAGGATACGCTGCTAGTGGTACTGCTAGATATATCCAATTCTTTCTCCCCCTTCCTCAATCTTGTTGATTTGTTTTATATATTCTGGTTTATCGCATTCTTCTGCAATTTTCACGTTTTTTTCAAAGGAACATTATTATTGTTCTTATCTAATTTCTCTTTATTTTTTAGCAAGCGTTGTAAAAAATGATCAATTATGAGGTACAGTGTGGCCAATCCCCCATGTGGGTATGAGCCAAGATCTCCTAGGAGACAAGACAAGACAAGACTCCCTGGGCGCGCCGTCTCTCTTCCCTCGGAAGCGTAGTTCGCTGACTAACCTCCTCACATCGGCGGCCGAGCAAGCCCTGAAAGGTTCTCGAGGGAAAGGGGCGTGGTGATGCAGAGTTGCGTCATGTGTCGCGGACGGCCCTCGAAACGACTCGCGCTTTCCCCAGCCTTCGCTGCGCATCGCGCTGACGGAAACGATGAGACTTTTCTGGAATCTAGCGCGAAGGGTATTTAACCGCGCATCAGAGATGAGAGATCAGGAGAAGAAGGAATGTTGCACTAGTGTGCGTAGGGTCTTTCCGCCGTGTGGGCGAAGCCTTTTGTTCTCAGTGGCAAAGGAGGTAATGAAGAGGATTTCCACCTGAGGGGTGAAGACTCGTGCTACAAGCAGAAGAGTGAGACTACCGCCAGAGAGCGAAGACGCGTCCTGTAATCGCAACGCTTGAGAAACAGACGTGTTACCGGCGAAGTTTGGTGCTTGGAGAGCGGCCAAGTGAAGACGCAAGGTTTCCTGGAAGAGAAACTTCGGGGGCAGTGAAACGACAACGCTGGACTTAGGAGTGAGTGGTTCTCGGAAGAGTATCATTCAGACTTTTGTTCCAAGGACTTTAGACTGAATACTGTTGTTGGCGTATTGTTGTTTGAGCCCGTTGTTTCAAGTGTGGCTGATTGTACTGTGTAGTACGTTGTTTGATTGGTAACATGTCGTATTCAACTATTGTCGAGTGTGCATATTTGTGTATCGTTTTGATCTGCCATAATTGATATTATAACTTTGTTTTATTTATCAACTCTCGGCTCTGATTTGTTCTTTGGTCCACAGCTGGCGTCCGCTGGCACGCCAAATACGACCACTTCTAAATTGTCCACGATTTCGTGGTGCAGTTTGGGGGGCCAATACTTCGGCCCTTGGAATCAACCCAGCAATCGCCTCCCTATAGTTAACGGGACCTGTGACAATGACTCAATGTGGGTTTAGATTTTTTGTATAAAATGTGCCCTGGTATTTCATGTAAACAATGATTAGATTTATGCCCCATCCCTGTGACGACCTAGTCGGCAACAATACCTGCAAATAAATAAAATAAAGTCATATATATTTACAATATCTTAAGTTTTTACTGATGTGTTGAAATGTTCATGTTGACAATGAATATGCTTGCGAATATTGTGTACCTTTTTTACGGCTTGCTCGATGCGATGGTGGTTTTTCTACATAGCAATGTTATTTCCAAAAAAAACAGAATACACTGCAGTTGGTATAAATAGTAAACGTTATGCACTGATTTTTCAAATTTTCAATAGGGAGGTAATGTATTACTTAACAACGCCTGTTTAGCTGATTTATAATAATGATTCGAGCTACTCCTGTCTCAACGAGCACGATTCATTATAAATTGGGCACGCATTTTTTTTTTCGCAAGAACTGCCAACAGATGAACGTATTCGCAATAGCCGTGCCCGCAGCCTATTTGACCCTAAAAACAGCTAACGAAAGCACTCCCGAATAACAAAAGAAACACTCGACCTTCGCAGAAGAATGCTTAAACCGAAACCGAAACCACTGTGGCGCTATGACAAAGCCGGAAAAGGAACCTTGTGAGAGTTTAATTCCGGCCGCTAGGAGTGCTAGCAGTCATGTGGGCCGCATGCACGTAGGAAGAAAAGGTAGGAGAAGCCCTCACGTCACTCGTTGTGAAGCCGCGATAGGGTATGACGATAGCTATAGCGCGAGAACAAAACGACGACACAGAGACAAGAAGGACACGAAAGACACGCGCTCGTGTCTTTCGTGTCCTTCTTGTCTCTGTGTCGTCGTTTTGTTCTCGCGCTATAACTATCGTCATGCCATACCAATTAGCCCAAGCTGCCACACTTCTAAGCTGCCACGCGATAGGGTGGCTAGAATGGGAAGGTGTGATGAGCGTGGCGCTTTTCGCTTGCCGGAGAAGGCCCTTCGGTGCACCGATGCCACTAGGGGCGCTGATGGTAGCGGCGTGAATGGTGAGCGACGCACTTCGCAGTTTTCCCCGGGTGCGTTGCTTTTTTTTTTTCAGAGGCGGTAGCAGCTTTACAAGTACTTCGTCAATCAGTGATTGCGCTGGATTACTCTGAAATGTCTGAAGGCGTCAACGACAAAAAAAAGTAGATCCAGCGTCGCTGCATTACGCTTGTCCGCAAAACTTTAAGCTTTAGTTCAGCCTCTTGAAGAGTCCCAAGGTTGGCAACGTGGATCACTCAGTGGAAGAGTCGCTCTGCCTGTAGAAAAAAATGCTGCATGAGGTGGAATAAAATGAGAAAGACTACGAAAGACTCAATCTGATGCACTAGCAGTATCTGTAGCCCATGAATCGTACACCGCTGAGCAGTGGATGGTCGCCCTGTATATTTGTGGCAAGCTACGATGTGAGAAATCTGGTACTTCGTAATAATCGTGATGAGTGCAAAAACGCCCGCCTTGTTTCGCAGTGTTGGTGGTTACGCGTTATAAGTAACACCGTTGCTGGTGTAGCACGTTACTTCGGCAATTAGTATTTGGCGCACTCGTTATACATGTAGAAATGGAGCTGCTGCTTAAATTGTGTGAGTTGTAGTTGTCAGCAAGTCGTTCCTACAACACGGTAGCGCTATTTATCAGTAATGTTTCCAAAATAAAATTTGCTTCTGCTGATAATACAGGTCGCGGAGCACTAGGTTTACAGTGCCTGGAAAAGCAAGGCTCACGTTTCCATAAACAGTTGCAATTTTAGCGGGCCCTGTGTAGGTTAAAGGGGCAAAAATTATTTACACTGCAAATATTTTACACTGCAAATACCTGCGATTATGGTCCGCTAGCAGATGCAAGCTGCCAGAATTACTGCAACTTTTTCATGTCAGTGATCAAATCTTTGCGGAGAGGGTTGACGGTGAAATAATAATTCGACTTTCTGTAACAATGAGAAATAGATTTAACATGCGCCACGTTGTTATAAGCCATCACATGCAACTCCCCGGTGCACATTAGGCCACTGTGTTCTACGTCCGGCATCTTGTGCGAAATTTGCTAGTTTAATTCACCTAAATTAGCTATAGTTGCTATAGTTGTTTTGGTCAGAGACTTCGTTTCTTTTCTTTCAATAGGTCGAGGAGCACGGGACTAAAAGCTCGAGGGACGGACAAAATACCGATCCAGTCACAAGTTGGCAAAGCTGCAATACACGACAGACATTCATACATGTAGAATAAAAAAACTTTTCAAGTATAAAACGGCACCAAGTACGAATACAAAAGGTATGAAACAAAGCTCCACAACTAGAGAGCGAGGGAATACACATGCATCATAACTTGGCTTCAACATTAAAATAAAAATCAATAAGTAGAGTGATCAAAATTCCGCGAGATCTACTATTCGGGAAAGTGAATTAGCTCGGTGAAGCATCTAATGTGATGATTTTGATTATTTAAAATTACATATATCTACAGCGCTATAGATGTGAATTAATCGTAAGAAATAAATGCACATAAAATTATAATGAAGTGTCAGAAATCATCAAGATCAAAACTATACACTGATACCCAGAGCCATCACAGTGAAATATACAATACAGTATTAAGAATTATTTAAAAAAGCGCAAGACAGCTAATCGTAGCGACGTTTCTTGCAGTATTTAAATAGATTCATAGGAAGTTCTCAATGGCAGAAGGAAGGACAAAGCGCCAATGTCTTCGTGGTTTAAGGTGGTTAATAGGTAAGGTAGCCTGTAGGACAATGTTCATCCTAAACGCTTCTAAGAACAGGTAAAATCCGCGTGCCTAGTGAGACAAACACTTGGGTTTACGTTTATCTTAGCAAGATAAATTGTGTTACTAGAACCATGTTTAACGAATGCTTTATGACATGTCAATTATAAATACGAGGCGCAGGCACATTGATTCATACTTCTGATCTTGGAGTATAATCGATAAAGAACCCCAGGTGGTCAAAATTTCCCGAGCCCTCCATTACGGCGTCTCTCATAATCTTATGGTGATTTTAGGACGTTGAACTAAACATATCAAGGCCTTTCAAGAATAGTTTTCAGAGATGAGACGTTAAAGAGCTTAGGTGCCATGTACTGCCCGACACTTCCTCGATCAAAATGATTTTACCGAAAATGGGTCACCACCACACAGCGTGGAGCAATTTTTGCGGAGAGTGGCGCGTGCTGTCTCGTTTGTCTCCTCCGCAATGATACCCCGGATGGATGGATGGATGGATGGATGGATGATGGATGGATGGATGATGGATGGATGGATGGATGGATGGATGGTGGATGGTGATGGAGGATGGATTGGATGGATGGATGGATGGTGGATGGATGGATGGATGGCTGGATGGATGGATGGATGGATGGATGGATGGACTGGATGGATGGGATGATGGATGGATGGATGGATGGATGGATGGATGGATGGATGGATGGATGGATGGATGGAT
>WOVY01007146.1:0-24990 GCA_013436015.1 Rhipicephalus annulatus
GACTGAGGTCCCATCACGCTAGGGAGGATCTTTGCTTCACGTTGTGTTAAAATACTAAGCAACACTTATGATGGTAGCTTCGCACGTGGCATCATGTATTTCTTGAAAGCTCATGGTTACGCTAAAACCACTAGCAAATCTGTATAAGGTAAAACTTCTGAGAAACATAGAACTTCGAAGAGATGAAAAATCCTATGAACATTTCATATTCTATAGAGTGTATTTCCTCAAGATAGTTCATCCTCAAGACGGTGTCCGCTTGCGGAAACGTTGCTGAAGTGACGCCCCATATTCCAAAATTTTTGAGCGAATAGCACTCCCTTGTTAGAAGTAAATCGGTCACCTTCTCTAATAAGGTTGTACTTCACCCAAGTGCAGTAATCGTTACGTTGTCATTTCACTTAAATTTGTTCGAAGGTGTTACAATAACACAAAAAAAACTCAATCTCGCTACTTTCATATCTTGGGATTCACTGAATGACAACGTTTTCTTGTTTTGTTTTTCTTGTTTCTTGAGCAGCGATGCTATTTTTAGTTTAGGCTTGCATGTATGGGAACCATTTTCGTAGATCGCAGTGAGATCGACCCACAGAAGAGGGGTACATTTCCCTGCAGACATGTACCACTCTTTTCGCCGCTCCCAAAAACAACCACTACGCCCAAAATGGCCCCACCACTCCTTCCACTTAATTTACACACTTCCTTTTCAGTTCATTCTAACTTCATTCCCACTGCATATCGTTTCATTACTACTTCACTCTCAGTTCATTCAACCCACTTCACTCAACCGGCCTCTTTCCACTTCATCGATTCCACCTGATGCTGTTTCACTGGTATCCCCAAGTGGGCTCGCTGAATTTCTCACCTTATTATTCCCGGCGGGATGCAAGATAGTAGGAAAACATTCTCTCAGCAGCCCAAGGTGGTTGCGCCAGTGTGTCATATGTCAAATCATCTATATATTTTTCAATGTCTGTGCACGCTAAAGAATACCAAATCATCGAAATTTCCTATGCCCTCCGTTAGGACGTCGCTCATATTCATATCATCGTTTTGGAACGTAATAATAATAATAATAATAATAATAATAATAATAATAATAATAATAATAATAATAATAATAATAATAATAATAATAATAATAATAATATAATAACTGTATAGTTATTATTATTAGTATTATTATTATTATTATTATTATTATTATTATTATTCTTATTATTATTATTATTATTATTATTATTATTATTATTATTATTATTATTATTATTATTATTCGCTGTTTCATTGGTATCACCAAGCGGGGCTCGCTGAATTTTTCCATACATCTCCAACTCTCCCATTTAATTCTCTATGAACTTTCTTTTATTTCATTCATGCGCATAGCCGCCTCGCAGGAGCTCCCAGCACGGCAAAGTGCAGGGCTACTACATCGGCTACAAGGAGCAAGACCGCGACGACACCGAGTTCCAGTACAAGAACGTCGAAGCCCTGGAGACGGGCGGGTCGCGACGTCACCACATGAGTCACCTGACCAACCTCAAGCGCAAAGACCACCTACGTGGTCAAGGTGCAGGCCTACAACAGTGAAGGGGCTGGGCCCATGTCTGACGACACGAGTGCCACCACGCTCGAAGCAGGTGAGATGTACCGCTTTCTCGAGCGTAATACAAGCGGTGAAGTTCAAATGTATTAGTTTTCGTCATCCGCATCGTAGCAGTCGCTAACGCAATACTAACCGTGATTTAGTTTCGCCACGTATTTAGAACGCTATAAGTATTTTACAAGAAAGCTGTTATCTCCGAAACGGGAGAACAATGCTTGTTAGGGATAATGTTCAATATTTCGACTAAATGAGAAAGTTTGGTAGAAAGTGATTCACATAAAACAAGAACGGATTAAAAAAGTGCATACGAATGAAATAACCTTGACTGTGTAAATTCTGTTAGTATCCGCAGCTTTACTACTTTTTTTGCTTTGTCCTTGTTTAAAAAATATCACGGAGTACTTTTTCGTTCACACCAAACACTACTTTGTTTACTGTCGCTTAAGTTTCTCGGTTATTTACATTTTGTTCTAGAGTATACGTTTTTATGCGGCTAAAAATAGTTTAGCAGAGTATCAGCTACGTATTTCTTTTTGCTTTCGTAATGTAGCCAAGATGTAATGCTCACATCTGTCGGCAGCCATAAGAAAAACATATGTCGTATTTGGTTAATTTACATAAAATCAGATAGAATGTTTACTGGATTACGACGTGATGAGTACTTGCAGCAGAAGTACAGGTAAATGTAGACCGTCAATGTCTGTGAAAAGTTATTTCTTCTTTATGGGTGGCTATTGTCACCATAATAACATACACAGTTATATTATCAGTTTGCGGAGTGCGACACACTTCAAGTCTAACGCGAAGTCAGTACTGTGCCCTCAGTGACACCTATATATGAATGAAATATCATAGAGTGTACACGTAAAATCTTTAATAATAATATTAATAGTAATAATAATAATAATAATAATAATATCTGAATTTTTGCGTTCCAAAACGATGATATGAATATGAGCGACGTCCTAGTGGAGGGCTTTGGAAATTTCAATGTTTTGGTATTCTTTAGCGTGCACAGACATTACAAATATATAGATGCTTTGACATATGACGCACTGGTGCCACCACCCTCGGGCAGCTGAATGTTTTCCTACTTTTGTGCATCCCAACGGGAATAATAATGTGATGAAATGTGCAATGCAGCAACCCGATTGTCTTGTAAAAGATACAAAAACTGCAAACTACCTTCCGTTGTGGTGGCACTGAAGCTCCTCTGTGAAATAGTGTATGCAGCTTACGGGGCTTGTCAAGATGGGCATTTTTTAAGGTCAGCAATGTGTGCATTTGGGTTCACTTTATTTTTGCTTGAGAGAGAGAATAAAATGAAAGAAAAGCAGGAAGGTTAACCAGAAATTGGAGCACCCGGTTTGCTACCCTGCACTAAGTGAAGGGAGAAGGGGGAATAAAGATGGGAAATAAAGCGAAGACCGAAATAGACGCACGAAAGAGAAATGAAGAAAAAAGTGAGATGGGGTGCTATAGCCTATTCAGTAGGGCACTACCATGCAAAAAGTTCAATAAGGCCTTCACTGATTTGCTGTGCAAAAACAGATTATGTCACCTTTCAAGCACTGACTGTTCTGACAAAGGTCGTCATCAAGGCGAGCTAACGCAGCATGTAGCTGCTGTCTTTGTACGCTATAACGAGGGCAGTGACAGAGAACGTGCTCTATCGTTTCATCGCTGCCGCAATGATCGCAAGCAGCACTGTCTTCCATGCCGATTCGCAAGGCGAAAGCTTTGGTGAAAGTGACACCAAGCCACAGTCGGCAAAGCACCGTTGTCTCGAGTCGAGAGAGTCCGGATGGAGGCCGAAGTTGACGAGACGTGTCTAGCCTATGCAGTCGCGTGTGCTATAAGCACTCAGCGTTCCACTGTGATTTTACTTCTTCATTGGCGACGTTTCAGATTTTCATTGCAGCATCAGTCTAGAAAATGGAATGGATTCTTCTTCACCATTATTACTTGAGCTTAGCAGGCCACTCAGCATGTTAGCTGAACTAGTTACTGACTGTTTTCAATCTCCTACACAGCAGCTTCATACTAATGAAACACTTACAGTGTGTTTTCTATGCATTATGTCTTGTCAATGAGAAAGTTACTGTGTCAATCGTACCACTTCAATCATCGACATGTGTGAACTCTCTGAAGAGCAATGACGTCTCTCGAAATATTCTTATTCGAGATGACAGCAATATAGGAGCAACCCAATGTCTTCCAAACGCTTCCTTCCTTATCGCCTTATTACAACCTAGGTATCATGACTGGGAAGGAAAACCATAACCTCGCACTCAAGAACATAACTTGATACTCGCCCCTTTGCCATTACCAAGTGCAGGGTAGCAAACCAGTTACTTCCTGTGGTAACCTCGTGGTATTCCCTTTTAATTTGTGTGATAATCACTGAAGAGTTGTCGTGGGCATCAAGTGCAAAATGTGAGGCCCTTCATATGTGTTATTTCAGAGTTTCTGTAAGCGGAACATGCTCAGAATCGTGTAGATACAGACATTGTTTGCGCAATACGGGTTTTTCGTCATGTTTTCTGTGCTGAGCACTGTTTTTTATGAGAATACGAGTCATTACTTATTGGCATGTGTTACTGGCCCTCTTATAGCTTCGTTTTTTTATACTTTTTTATCACGCTGTTGTGTGAGAAGTTGAGAAATACTTTTGCATGGTTTTTTTTAATACTCTGCCAGTGCCACCGACATCGCCGGCGCTTATATTCAAGACCAGCACAACCAATTCGGTCACCGTTGAGTGGGAACGTTATCCGGATGACATGACAGTAAGAGGTGAGTCATCCACGTGTTACCAGAGAAGAAAGGACACGAGAGCTTCATTTCTTTTCTCAGAACACCTTGATCCTTGTAAAAAAAATAACAAGGACATAGTTCCGACTTTACGCCGCCACACAGAAGTGTAGCTCACTCAGGCTCACTAACTAAATATAATTTGCGCTTGGAGATCACTCCAACTCCGACCCACCAATATTTACACCAAGCGCCCTCACTCGACTAAGATTCACAGCCAGATCTGAGTCTGAGTAAGTCAACTTATGAGCGAGTTTGCCTATCTATGCTAACAACTTTTCAGTCGGTTAGAGATACTGAATATACGAGGAGCGTTACAGAGTAACAAGTAACATAGCTATCGCAAGCAACACAAATTACAGTTTTCGTAATGGGGTAGCAGTATAGAGTATTGAGTACTGGTGAGTGTTTTAGTCATTTTAGTGCCTGAGGTCACTATTCACTAATAAAAAAAACCAAACTCAACATGTGACGTTGTCAAGGGGGAAGAGGGGGCAGGGCTGTCCTCGTAGAGCGTGTGGTCACACCAGCGTTGATTCAGCTCGCTCACACCAGGGTTGATTCGTTGCTCAAATGTGGTAATTTTAAGTCGCATTTTACCTCAATACTTGTCTGCGTTTCCGATAAAAGCAGCAAAACTGGGTAGTAACCACTTATACTGTTCTGTTATGAAAACATGCTAGAGGCGGTGCTCACGAATAACCAATTGAGAGTATATAATTAGCCTAAAAACATTGGAACGCTTACAAGCAGCAAGTGTAGTCAAGTTTGTTTGAAGTTTTTTTTTTCTTTTTCGAATTTAGCGCGTGCACGAGATTTTGACTGTTTTGTCCCGCAACTGAACTAGATGTCGCTTTCATCGCGGAGTTCATTGATCGATTTATGGTGGAAGCTTTCACTCACATCGTGTAGGTGGCGGCACTAGTCATTGACGCCATCTGCACTGCTCTCCCCCCCCCCCCTTTTTTTTTTTTCGTGCGGTCCTTTCGAACTAGGACACTCGACGATATAAATTGTATTTTCTTGTATTTTTAGCGGTGTGTATTATGCACGTGTGAAAATATCATAAGGCAGCAAATTTAATTTACTTGCGGTAATAAATTCTACATCAGCACTCTTACGCTAGTTGTTTTCTGCCGAACTAGATGACGCCCTAGTCAGGATCATTATTGATTAGCTCACTACATGGCATTGCTAGTAGATGGCACCTCCAATCCCTTGCGGGGACTTCCTGCGTTCGTACTAATATCCGGAACAAACGTGCACTTTCCAGCGGATTAGACAATTATAATTACCTGTTATACAGAACAACTATCACCGCGTAACTGGTCATGAAGAAAAAACGAAATGTCTTGAAAATCGGCTATATAGCACCAGGAAGCTGGAAAATTGTCAGTGTGGCACTCCTGCTGAAAAATATATTCACAAAGGATTTGTGCTAGAAGTACATCATTAGGTAAAATCAACAAGAACCTTTTTATTGGCTCACTTTCTGCAATTAGAGCTTTGTGATTATACAGAGGGCATTAAATTTTTGTTCCGAAAAAAATCTGTTTACTTTTTGTGGTTTGAAGCTTCTGCTGTTTCGCTGGTGTGAGGCAGTCTGGATCTCTACCTGTGCTAATTTGTAACGAAGAGAAAACGGCGACTAGCATTGCACTCAGAGCCCTAGAGTAATGAAATTTTACGCTATACAAATACTGACCTGCGCATGGAAAGGCATTCTTCACCCTTCAACTGCGATGTCGTATTTTAAGCTTGTAATTTCACTTCTTAGCAAATTACCATATCTGCTACATGATAACACTGGACATGACTTTATTAAAAACACGCCTGTTTCTACACGTTCATTCTGCTCCAAGAGTCACTGCTTGATATATGAAATAAAAATGTTGCAGAGAATAAAACATTACGCCACATGTGATACTGAGCTGGGAAAAACGTTGATTTCGTCATGCAACAGGGAGTGTTGGGCATGCTTATTGCAGATAACTGATGAACCCGACATGCCCCTTTAAAGATTACCGTTCTGGATTTAAAATGACACTTCGCTAAACTTCTGCAGTTATTATTGAAATTTTCTGCCCAAAGCAGGCTTTCTATCTGAAACATGTTCCTAGATCCCTTATTGTAATGATTGGATGCTTGTATTCTTCAGGTCTCCTAATTGACAAAATACGTCGAACCACCTTTTCCAACGTGTTGGGTGATGTATTGTAATGTCCGCTTCAGTTCGCAATTATATGGTGGACTGCGATCAAGCAGACACATTATAACATGGCACTGAAACTATTTATTATATAACACCATATGGCTCTAAATGTATTTTTAGACATATTTTTTAATCAGTCACAGTTATTATCACAACTGAACATAGTTTAGAGTTTATTTATTTATTTATTTAGCAATACTGCTAGCCCCAACATGGGGCCATAGCAGAGTGGGTATACATAGTACAACAAAATCAACAGTACAATACTGCAGTCAACACAGAACAAAGCACTTCAAACAACATAAAAAATGTTTCACGAAGAAAAAAAAACACTAGTCAGATATAAATTTTTCAAATGCCTCGATACTGTCTGTTTCAATAATTTTGCTGTCAAGCCCATTCCATTCTTTGGCAGTGCGCGGAAAAAAGGAATACTTGAAAGTATTATTATTGGGCTGGAAAGGAACGACAGTGTGTTTATGACGTTGTCTGGTAGAGTAACCGGAAGAGAACTTTAAGTATTCACCTGTGTTACTATTTATCCAACCATTAACTATCTTATAGAAGAACAACAAACGAGAAATTCTATTTCTTTCTGAAGTCCGTTTGAATCCCGCTTTGGCAACTAATTCAGAGACTGACGTTGGGCCATATTTCTTGAAAATAAATCGGACAGCCTTGTTTTGGATTCTATCTAGTTTATGGATATTGACATTGGTGTAAGGATCCCAGATAATGTTTTCATAATCCAAAATGGGTTGAATAAGAGATTTGTACGCCAGAATTTTAGTGTCGTATGATGAATAGCGAAGAGAACGTCTCAAAAAATGTAATTTCATCATTGCATTATTCGATATGTAGTCGATATGTCGATCCCAGTGGAGGTTGCTACATATATGCAAGCCTAGATACTTGTACTCTGTTACTCGATTTAGGATGTTTCCATCAGCTGTATAATTGTAAACAAGGGGACACTTCTTATTTGTTATCGACATGGCCACACTTTTTTGATAGTTTACACACATTTGCCAAGAATTACACCACTTCATGAGTTTCTCAATTTCTGTGTTAAGCTTAACTTGGTCTTCAACTGTGTGAATAAGTGAATACAACGCACAATCATCTGCATATAATCGTATTTTAACCCTGCAATTATCAACAATATCATTTATGAACACCAAAAACAACAACGGGCCAAGCACGGAGCCCTGGGGAACCCCTGAGCCAACAGGTAACATGTTTGATGGAGTGTCTTTAAAAACAACGTATTGCTGCCGGAATGTTAGATACGATTTAATCCAGCTACACAGTTTCCTGTTTTTTAATAATGTGTTCAGTTTAATGAGCAATTTAGAATGGGAAATCTTGTCAAATGCTTTAGCAAAATCTAAAAAAATTACGTCTATCTGTTTTCTCTCATTAATAGCTGCAGCGAAGTCATGTGTCATTTCAACCAGTTGAGTTACAGTAGAAAAGCCGTGACGGAATCCATGTTGCATTGGTGTTAATATTGAGTAATTTTCCAAGAAAAGCGTAATATGTTTATGAATAAGATGCTCGAGAATTTTACAACACGTGCATGTTAAAGCTATAGGTCGATAGTTAGAAATAAGCTGCTTATCGCCATTTTTAAACAGTGGTTTTATCTTGGAAATTCTCCAGTCATCAGGCAAAGTACCCGTCGAAAGGGATGTACGGTAAATAATTAACAAAAATTTAGATGACCACTCAGCGTATCGTTTAAGGAATGCATTAGGTATATTATCGGAACCATATGACTTTTTCACATCTAAATTAAGCAAGAGGTTAAATATTCCACTTTCTGTTATTTCCAAATCTTCAATCGGAGGTAATGTCTGGAATTTGTCAAATAAGGGTATGCTACCATTATCTTTAGAAAAAACGGATTCAAAGTGGGTGTTGAACGCATCAGAAATCTTAGCAGCATCGGATGTGAAATCATTGCCTATGTTAAATGTATTAGTACTTGAGGACTTCGGTGTGGTGGTCCTCCAAAACTTAGCTGGTGCCTACTTTACCAGCGTGCTCAAACGAATGGTATAGAAGTTGAAACGTTCCTGCTTCATCTTTTTCTTAAGTTCACGAGAGAGCATTGCCACTTCAGCGATACGTTTTTGACTACTGTTCTTCTTAATTTGTTTCCTGGCACGGTTTAGTTTTCTTTTAATGTGAATGCTATCACGCGTTATCCAAGGATTCGCAGAATTGATTTTTCGATACTTGACTGGTACAAAGAGCTGAATGCAGGCGTGAATTGTATTTTTAAATTTCAGCCATAATGAATTGACGTCATACTCTTCAGTGATCATACTACTGCAAAGTTCATCGTAGGCTATTTCCAGTCTGTCTAATATCGACGTATCATCAGCAGCTGAGAAGTCAGGAAAATGAGAAACGTTAAAGATGGGTTTCTGCAGTAATGAAGAGAACTCTATTAAAACACATTTATGGTCGGAAATTCCCTCAACTATTTCACATTTCGAATCACCACGAATACTTGAACTAACAAAAACAAGGTCAAGCACAGATTTACTAGTTCCGTGAACACGTGTGAAGTCTTTAACTAGTTGGGTTAAACCAAATTGAAATGCAATATCAATTAATGCTTCATTATTATTTGCGTCGCTTCTGTCAATCGAAAGAGTGTTCCAGTTAATGCCGGGGAGGTTAAAATCACCACACAAAATAAATTTATTGTTATCAGTTGTATTGCAATCAATGTACTTTCTAAGATTCTCTAATACTTCCAAATCACTCGCTGGTGGTCGGTATACAACACCAACAATCACATTTTGGCCCTCATGAAACAGCTTACAGAAGAGTGCTTCAACGTCTACAGCATCAGACATTCTGGCCACGTTCAAATTTTTCTTGAAGAGAAGGGCAACTCCCCCACCACGAGAGTTGCGATCACGACGATAAACATAAAAATTTGGGGGAGTGAATTCGTTATCATAAACACCACTGTGCAGCCAGGTTTCAGTAAGCGCGATAACATCAGGCTCATGAATTGCCACCAAGTGTTCAAGATCAAGACCCTTATTCACTATGCTTCGACAGTTCACATTAAGCAGCTTTAAGGAATTGCAACCGGTTGTTCGTCATGTATGATGGCGTTTAGGAACACGAACAATAGAACCACTGGTTTCGTCCCACATGTAAAGAACATCATTAATGGACACTTTGTCGAAGATAAGCCTCACTCGCTGTTTGTTTTTTCTATATTCTGCGGTGCAGTCCCACAATTTTGATCTAATATTTCTCACTTTCTGAGAAAAGTCTTCTGTGACATAGTAGTTTGATCCCTTGAGCTTAGCGCAGTTTTTTAGAATTGTAAGTTTTTCACGGAAGTCAAGTAATTTCACGATGACAGGCCGCGTTTTATCAGGCCGTTTACTACCAAGTCTGTGACATCTTTCTATTCCTGATATAGTAAGGCCGAGCTGGTCGAGCAAAAAAGTTTGAGTTACGCTCTCCCGTAATGATGCAGGAGTTTCGCTAGCAGGTTCTTCAAGACCGTGAATAATAATGTTGTTACGACGACTGCGATTTTCTAGATCATCAATTTTATCCACCATAGCAACAACCATTTTTTGCAGATTGCTAACTTCGGATTCAACGGCTTCCAGTTTGCCTTGCGTCAAGGATAAATTGGCAAGAGCCGATTCCAACGAATCAAGCCTACCCTTACATTCGGTTAGTGTGTCAGATAATCTTTTCTGCGCAGCACTGAAGTCATTCATGCGCTCGATAATTTCTTTCTGTCCTGTTAGAACATTGAGTATCAGGTCTCGATCACTTAAACCGGAGAGCGATGCTTTGAACTCGGTTACCCCTTCATCACTATCAGAATCAGGCCCCGGATTTTGCTCGACATCCCCACATTGTACAATCAAGTCAACAAAAACGCACAAAATGGAACAAACATCATTTAGCACATGTGGGCAAGGTAACAGCACTAAGCAAACATTATTACTACGAACACACTTGGCATTGGGCAGATAACTAACCTGCACAAGAAAGAAGACGTGCTCGTTCAGCATTGCTGTCAACGTGATGCCACGTTGCCCACTGAAGTGCTAGAGGGACGTCGGCCGGTATAAGTAGCTGTCAAGTCGTGACGTCACTCCGAAGGAAACGCTGTAATCAGTAGCTTCCACACGCTCATACTGCATCGGCTCGATGAAATCGCAGATTGTCGAAACAGTGAATGCGTCGTTTTCCTCTCGAGCTGCGGCAGCTGGCGAATCCAACCGGATGGAAGCATTTTCCACGGCAAGCGCATGCTCACCAAAGGCGACAGTCAAAATCTGCACAAGAAAGAAGACGTGCTCGTTCAGCATTGCTGTCAACGTGCTGCCACGTTGCCCACTGAAGTGCCAGAGGGACGTCGGCCGGTATAAGTAGCTGTCAAGTCGTGACGTCACTCCGAAGGAAACGCTGTAATCAGTAGCTTTCACACGCTCATACTGCATCGGCTCGATGAAATCGCAGATTGTCGAAACAGTGAATGCGTCGTTTTCCTCTCGAGCTGCGGCAGCTGGCGAATCCAACCGGATGGAAGCATTTTCCACGGCAAGCGCATGCTCACCAAAGGCGACAGTCAAAATCTGCACAAGAAAGAAGACGTGCTCGTTCAGCATTGCTGTCAACGTGCTGCCACGTTGCCCACTGAAGTGCCAGAGGGACGTCGGCCGGTATAAGTAGCTGTCAAGTCGTGACGTCACTCCGAAGGAAACGCTGTAATCAGTAGCTTCCACACGCTCATACTGCATCGGCTCGATGAAATCGCAGATTGTCGAAACAGTGAATGCGTCGTTTTCCTCTCGAGCTGCGGCAGCTGGCGAATCCAACCGGATGGAAGCATTTTCCACGGCAAGCGCATGCTCACCAAAGGCGACAGTCAAAATCTGCACAAGAAAGAAGACGTGCTCGTTCAGCATTGCTGTCAACGTGCTGCCACGTTGCCCACTGAAGTGCCAGAGGGACGTCGGCCGGTATAAGTAGCTGTCAAGTCGTGACGTCACTCCGAAGGAAACGCTGTAATCAGTAGCTTCCACACGCTCATACTGCATCGGCTCGATGAAATCGCAGATTGTCGAAACAGTGAATGCGTCGTTTTCCTCTCGAGCTGCGGCAGCTGGCGAATCCAACCGGATGGAAGCATTTTCCACGGCAAGCGCATGCTCACCAAAGGCGACAGTCAAAATCTGCACAAGAAAGAAGACGTGCTCGTTCAGCATTGCTGTCAACGTGCTGCCACGTTGCCCACTGAAGTGCCAGAGGGACGTCGGCCGGTATAAGTAGCTGTCAAGTCGTGACGTCACTCCGAAGGAAACGCTGTAATCAGTAGCTTCCACACGCTCATACTGCATCGGCTCGATGAAATCGCAGATTGTCGAAACAGTGAATGCGTCGTTTTCCTCTCGAGCTGCGGCAGCTGGCGAATCCAACCAGATGGAAGCATTTTCCACGGCAAGCGCATGCTCACCAAAGGCGACAGTCAAAATCTGCACAAGAAAGAAGACGTGCTCGTTCAGCATTGCTGTCAACGTGCTGCCACGTTGCCCACTGAAGTGCCAGAGGGACGTCGGCCGGTATAAGTAGCTGTCAAGTCGTGACGTCACTCCGAAGGAAACGCTGTAATCAGTAGCTTCCACACGCTCATACTGCATCGGCTCGATGAAATCGCAGATTGTCGAAACAGTGAATGCGTCGTTTTCCTCTCGAGCTGCGGCAGCTGGCGAATCCAACCGGATGGAAGCATTTTCCACGGCAAGCGCATGCTCACCAAAGGCGACAGTCAATATCTGCACAAGAAAGAAGACGTGCTCGTTCAGCATTGCTGTCAACGTGCTGCCACGTTGCCCACTCAGTTACAGTTATTGATGTATTTTTTAATGAAAAATAACTGAATCAACTTCTTCGAGCACATTTCACAGTTAACTGTTCACAGAGGCACTGTAAAAAGGCAAAGGACAATTTCTTGAAAGGATTTATTCTTCAAGAAAATTCTGCTCTTGGAAATAACGTCTCTCACATGGATGCATAGACCTGCGAAAGAAACTCTGTATAAATAACTACTCGTCACACTGAATGTGTATTGAAGCCGCATTGGAGAAAACACGGGGAATAAATATATCCTACAGTGTTCGTGTCTTGTTTTGTTTTTTTCTTCAGAAGAGTATTCTGCATAACAGCGGTCGAAACAAGTCGGGTACAAACTGCCCGTGCCACTCAAGTTTCTGTGGCGTCTTCAACTAAAACACTTCATTGTGCTTTTCTCTCTCTCTTATTTGCTATTGCCGTACAGATTACGTGCTCCACTACCGAGCCGAAGGTGGCGAGTGGCAGCAAAAGGCCATCAGCACGAGCTCGAACAAGTTCATCCTGGAGGGACTCAAATGCGGCTCTCTCTACAGTTTCTACATGACGGCAACCAATAGCCTTGGTACTGCCGAGCCACGTGATATCATTTACGGCAGAACCAGGGGCGCAGGTCTGTATTTACCCATCCGTAGTATTGCATGCGTGCATGTAGCATAGTACTGTTTCTCGGTAACCATAAGGCGACTTCCCTATTCCTTGGGATGGTTTTTGTTTTTCGGGTCAAATACCTCAAAACAATAACCAGAGGTTGACCGTTTCAGAGTGCCACCACATAAAACTTTCCGATGCATCTTAATTTTAGCTGCAACTGGGGGATAAGAACTAAGAAGTAAGAATTTTATTAATAAAAAACATGCAAATATCATGTTTAAGAAATATAAATAAATTTAGTTGCGAGTCAGCTCCATGGTGCTTTACGCATTCTTTTTTCTACGCCCTCCTCCCCCAGTGGGCTGCTAGAATTAAGATGAATACGTGCCAACTTGCTCAAGTTGCATATTTCGTGCAACTCTCTGATGCGTTAAGTAGCCTTGATAATCACCCTCTCCCGAAAGAAAGGGTTCTGGTACACTGGCCAAGTTCGCCCTCAGCACAGAAGGCTTTGAAGGCATTGTTGCGTTTTTTTGCAGACAACCAGTCTTAGGACAGAATTTAAGCGGTGTCTCACTCTTTCTGTATTTTCATTCTTTTCTTGCTGTTCTTTTTTGTAACCTTTTCTTTTTGTGATTTTTACGCCTCTTAACTTTTTAACTTGCATAGGTACCCAACCGACTTAAAACCTGGCTAACCTTAATGTCTTGCCGCTTGTTTCTTGCTTTCTTCTCAGAAAGGCACATTCAACTAGTCACGCACGATTATCTTCTCATTTAAAAATATCACTTCATCATTTTACGTTAATAAATGATATCAATATATTTTTGTGTTTTCGCTCGGCTCGATGTCCGTGAACTGCATGTATGTCTTTATTAGCAAATACAGCATCCATGTTTCGCGTAGCTTTCAAACCACTGTGCGAGCTAATGTATTCAAACCTGGCTTTCGTAGCAGCATTCGCTAAAGTACTTTACTTTTATGTTGGTGCTTGTGACGTACAGCTTTACTACAATAGCTAAAGAGCCAGTATATTTATTATTTTTATGCATTTTTCCAGCGCCTGTATCTTCCAAGCGAGAGAACTTCATCGACGTCAACGCCACATCTGCGACACTGAAGCTGGACATGTGGCAATCTGGAGGCTGCCCGATCCTCCAATACGCTGTGCAGCTTAGGCTCATTGCCCCTGCTGGACAACCTCAACAGCAGCAGCAGGCCTGGAAGCTCGTGTCGGACGTCATACCCGGCCACCAGAGGCATTTTGAGCTGCGCCACCTATCTCCCGGTAGGGAGTACGAGGTTCGAGTAAGCGCTCACTCTGACGCCGGAACTACCGAGGCCGACTACTCAATAAGAACGCTCAACAGGTCGCACATGGGTCAGTGTCATCATCGTAATCATCATCATCATCATCATCATCATCATCATCATCTCTTTCAGCTCTGCCAGTAGAAGAGAAAGAGAGGAACATCATTTATTAGAAAGATGGAGGTGTTGGCCTAGCCATTCACCTTAAAAGCAACATACTTCAAGTGCTATAGGTGATGAATATGATATGGTATACATCAAGGGTGTATGCAGAATTTTTTTTTGAGGGGGCGGTGTGCAGGCCCCTTTCTGATCTAGTGGGGGCCGGGCAGCAAGCACATAGTGATTTTGCCCTATGTATGTTATGGATGAATGGATGAACAAACTTTTTGGGCCCTCGGAACGCACTTTGGCACGTTGCGGCCCGCTCTGAAAAAAAAAATCTGGGAGGCGGGCACAGGACCGGTGCGCCACGACCTGGCTTACCCGTTGGTGCATATTGATACAAAATTGTGAAACAACGCATTAGCTCAACAAACTTCCTTTGGAGCGTCAGCCTTGGTTATTGTAAAATTACGTCCTATCGAAGTAAAAGCTATCAATGAGCAAGTGTTTCTTGATATTCTTATTCTATTCAGTCCCGGATATTGTTTACTGAAGCTGGTTCTTTTTGCGCGTCATTACACATGCAACTTTTATGAAGTGTGTTTTATTTTTATTAGGCAGATTTGAAGACTGTCACAAATGAGGATATGCCAGCGCAGTATTTCATACTTCAGCGCTTATTACTTTCATACTGCTTTCGAAAGCGCAAGAATTTGCTGTTTGTAACTTGGCGCATGTGCTCAGCGCTGTTTGCCATGTTACAACCTAGCACCAATGAGCCCGGCTGACGGCCATTCTGGCGCAATATTGAATGCGAAGCATTTTATTGCGAACCAAAGGCACTTTGACCTCTTTTATCCAGATCTAGCCACCAACGTTCGGACACCATCATAGTCGTCTCCTCGACATGGTATACACAAACATCGGCAGAGAAGTATACGAGTGCATAACGAGCACGATTCACAAGTCATCACATCTATAACCTGAGTTGCCCGTGGCTTGCGTCGTGAAGTACTTTCCACTAGTCACATATAACCAACACTGTGACCCGTGTTATTCGGGTATGCCCTACAGGTGATTCAAAATATACAGTGTGCCCGAGATATCTTCAGCCAGAGTTTAAAAATATGCCGACAGACGCAAGTGCGGCGCCACTAAATGCATGTTGATGACCGTTGCCTGGAGTTATTCCGACAATTTTTTGTGTTTTGAAATATTGTTTAAACACATCTGTTTACCTAACTAACTCTTGAAGGAACGAGGATGGTTAAAAAATTTCAATGAAAACGTTGTAGATCGGTTTGCAAAATGTCTGATGAGACAGTTTTGATTTTTATATCTGGCAATTATTAGTCTTTTTCTCCCAACTACAAATGCCCACAAACTACAAAAAATACCACATGATGAACCGGCTCAAGCGCCACTGCCACGATGATTCTAGTGCTCCATAACGTTCAGCGTATGAACGACTATAGCATTTGCCCGATTGTGCTGGCTCGACAGGGCTGCAACGATGGTGGTGGCTTTGGACGAACACGTTTTGCTATCGGCCACAAAAGTGATAACCGCTTTGGCTGCTTATCACTGTCATGAACTTGTGTGACGGAAGCGTATCATTCGTACGCGAACGTTAGAGAGCAACAGAATCGCGGCGCGCGAAGGCGCGCCAAGGGGTTTGTCACGCGGTATTTTTTATAAACGATAGCCCTTCTTGGGGACCTTCGACGCAAAAATTTTGTTCTGTCTGTATGTCTTTCTGTCTGTCTGTACATTTGTCTATTTGTGCGCCCTTAACGGTACCCTAAACGGCATCAAAGTGACCAAGCGATACTCCAAACAACCGACCCATTCCGCAGCGCCCACCAATATTGCTCAAGATTCAGCGTTCATACTTGTGCGATTGTCAATTAAAAAAAGTAATTGTTGCGCACATTTGAGGCACCGTAACAGCACGTTAATGTTATGTATGTGTATTTTTTTACTAGAAAAGGCATACATAAGTAATTCTAAGGACCGTAGCGTTTATCACGCTGCGCTGACAATGCAACGCTTGCACGAAAAGGCAAGTGTTTCCAACGCTTTGCTAAGACTAGGGTCCCTACTTGCTTCATCTAGGGACCTTCGCTAAGACTACACGGCGGTGGCACCTACTCGTCGCCTTGCGTTCTACACCTTATCACCTCCGAGACGGGCGCGCACGCCGCGCGCTTTGTTTTTCAAGATAACTGCCAGATAGCGCTCATGTCTCACGTGTGACGTGACTTGATGCGCTCGTTCGCCTCCGCTGCACGCTCGAGGCACTCTAACGCAGCGCCAGCGCCTCCAGAATACCATTCACCAATTTTCTTGCGCAGAACATCAAATAAACGTTTTGTTTACTCTGTCCAGACGTGACTATCGTCCTTCAACGACATTTGCAGTGTAACATGCAGATACAAGGCCATTTTTTTCATTTCGCGGGCATTTGTAGTTAGCATAAAAACACTAATAATTAGCAGATGTGTTGTTTGAAACTATCTAATCGGACGCTTTCCAAACCGATCTACGAATTTCTCATTGAATCGTTTTAGCCATCACCGTTCCTTTAAAAGTTGGTTAATTAAATATATCTAACTAAACAATAGTTTTGAACACAAATATCACATGTAGCATATCCACGGAGTGAATGATGATGAGTGGGGCGGAGTGTCCGTCAGCCCGTCCGTAATTCCGTCCGTCCGTTCGTTCTTGCTTCCGTCCGTCCACGCGACCATCCATGCATCATTCCTTGCCTCCGTCCGTTTGCCCATGCGTCCATTCGTGAGTCCGTCCATTCATCTGTGCGTCCGCTTGTCCATCCGCCCGTACGTCCGCGCATCGATCCATCCGTTCGTTCGTATACTAGTCGGTCTGTCCGTCCATCCGTCTATGCGTCTTTCCGTGCATCAATCTAGTGAACACACCAAGTACCGTGGCATTGTTTTGGTAATTTCTCTCTCTCTCTCTCTCTTTGAAACATTTCTTTTTATCATGTTTAATTGCCCTCGCCCCTTTCCCCAGCATAGGATAGCCATCTTTGCAACATTTCTTTTTATCATATTTTATTCCCCTCACCCCTTTCCCCAGCACAGGTTAGCCAGCCGGTCTAAGAACTGGCTAACCACTCTGTCCTTCCACTTAAACTTTCCTCCTTTCTTCAAAGTACCGCCATCTCCGATCTCGCAACCCTTGTGGCACATACATACATACATACATACATACATACATACATACATACATACATACATACATACATACATACATACATACATACATACATACATACATACATATATACACACACACATGCATACATAGGCATAGCTGAAAAGTGCATGTTTCGAGACTAAAGAAGGGTAAGCGTTGGATCCACATTAGCTGGTAAGGCAATGCAAGAGCACCCACTGAAGCATTATTTAAAGACCACCTTGATCTAGGCCTATGTATGTATGTATGTATGTATGTATGTATGTATGTATGTATGTATATATGCATGCACACACACACACACACACACGTACATACATACATACATACATACATACATACATACATACATACATACATACATACATACATACATACATACATACATACATACATACATACATACATACATACATACATACATACATACATACATACATACATACATACATACATACGAAGAAGGAGGAGCGACAGACCCGCGCCATATAGAGCTTCGCCCCTAAAAATAATCAAACTCCAGGCAAGGGTCAGCAACATGCATATAGTCGCGTAGTGATTGCGTGTGTCGGCACATTTTTAAACTCAAGATAACTGAGGCACCCTGTATATCAACCCAAAAGCAGCGAGAATACACTAAGAATTCTGAAGGGCCATTGAAAACGAGCCCGAACCAGAAACAATGGGGTGCCGGCGTCGGTGGCGTAATTCGTGCCGGGAGGATCTATATGAATAAAAAATTAAAAACCTAAATCAAGGATCAAGCGGGAATCAAACTCGAACATTTAGCTTGGCAGTCAAGTATTCTACTACACAGCCCCGGCATCGCTTTCAAGTACTTCGTAAGTGGACCATATGCAAAAGAGAGAGAAGCGAGAAAAAAAAGGAATGCAGGGAGGTTAACCAGATGCTAGTATCCGGTATGCTACCCTACACTGGAGTTGGAAAATAGGGGGTTGAAAGAGAAAGAGATAGTTAAAAAATAAATAAGAGAAAAATACCGACACACACGCGCACACAAAATCAGTCTACTCAGAGGCGTTCCGACAGGCCAATAGTTCGCAAGAAGCCCAGTAGCGCTTGCACGGCTTTCTTCTGTGACGATGAGTCATGACGATGGGGCAGTATACTTTCTTCTGACAGCAGCTGGTCATCTAACTTGTTTAGTGTATTAGAAATGTGTTGTCTTTCCAGGTTGTATTCCGGGCAGTCACACAGGATATGTCGAATTGTTTCTTCATCTCCGCAGTGTGCACAGTCGGCGGTGTCGGTCATCCCTATGTGGAACGCGTACGCACGGGTAAACGCGACTCCCAACCATAGTCTGCACAGAGCAGTAGCATCACCTCGTCGAATTTTTGTTGGAAGCTGTAAGCTTAACGTTGGATCAAGGGATCGTAACCTTGCATGCCTAAAGAGAGGCTCATTCCTAAGAGCCATGGAGCGTTGGCGAGCAAGCATGCGGAGCCTCCTAGCAGCGTCCGTCCTTGAGAGAGGTATTGACTCGTTGTTGTCTATTGTATGGGCTGAACGGGCAGCTTGATCAGCATGTTTGTTACCGATAATTCCACAATGGCTTGGCAACCACTGAAGTATAACGTGGTGCCCTTTCTCTGTTATATGGTGCAGCATTTCTGCTGTTTCAAATACCAACTGCTCGTGTGGACCACGGCATAGATTTTACAGAAGTGACTGCTGTGCCACCTTGCAGTCGCAGAAAATCGTCCACCGTTGCGTGCTTTGGTCGTTAATGAAACGCATCGCAGCGCGAAGTGCTGTAAGCTCTGATGCCGTTGTTGTGGTTGCATGAGCTGTCCTGAACTTGATGGTTGTGGCGTGCGTTGGAATAACGACCGCCGCAGTTGAGCTGTTTGGCAGGACGAAGCCGTCGGTGTAGACGTGGGTGCAGTCTTGGTACTTCTCGTACAGCAGAAGTAAGGCGAGCTGCTTGAGGGCTGGTATTGAGAAATCTCGTTTTTTTCTGGATGCCTGGTATTGTCAGATTGATGACTGGCTGTTTGAGGCACCATGGAGGAATTGAAGGTCTCGCCACGGGCGTAAATCCAGTTGGTAGGGAGTCACCACGCGTAGTTATTGTTCGACAAAAGGAAGTATGAGGTCTATCCGCTGGTAGAGAGGCTAGGTGGTGATGGGGGGGGTCCGGCCCACATGCCTTATGTGTGTCCTCAAGGCTTCAATTTCAATATGGTTCTGCACGAGGTGGTATTTGGCTAAAGCTATAGTCGCCACTGTTGAGGCACCCTGAGGCAGACCTAGACATATTCGAAGCGCTTGTGCCTGAACACTTTGTATCATGCGTCGACTTGTTTTGCTGGCGTTTGATAATGCAGGCAGACTCTATTGTAAAAAGCCTAGGAAAAACACCTTTTACAGTCGTAACATAGCATTAGGCTGCATTCCCCAAGTCTTTCCCGCGAGAAACTTGAAAAGATGGCATATGCCTGTCAATCGCTTTTTCAAATACGACACATGAGGGCTCTTTGATATGTCTCTGTCGACTAGGACACCCAGAAATTTGTGAGATCGACGATATGTTATATTTTGACCGTTAATAGACACTCTGTAATTCGACATGGGTTTGCGCGTAAATGCCAGAAGAGCGCACTTTCCGGATGAAATTTCCAGGCCTCGATTGCTGAGATACAAAGCAGTTGCAGTAGCAGCTCTCTGTATTCTCGCTCGTAACTGCAGGCAAGTTACCACGGATGCCCATATGCAGACGTCATCAGCGTATGTTGATAGATAAGTATTGTTTGGTAGGTGCGTATGGAGAGTAATTAGTGTTATATTGAATAGCACGGGGCTCAGTACACCACCCTGAGGGGAGCCGCGACAACTGAAATGTGCAGACATGTTCCCGGCCTCCGTACTCACAAAAAGGATCACATTTAGAGATAACTGCGTATCCACTTAAACATTCGGCCACCCACTTCAATCGCTTCTAGTGCGGTAAGGACGGCTTCAAGTGTAACGCTATCATAGGCTTCTTTGACGTCAAGGAACAGAGAGGCGCAAAGACGCTTACGGCCTTGGTCTCGAGTTCAACGTACGTGATTCGGTTGATGACGCTATCGATCGATGATGGACCACGTCGAAAGCCAGCCATGGCATTTGGGTAGATCTCATGATACTCCAAATACCACTCGAGTCGGCCGAGAATCATTCTCTCCATCACTTTACCCACGCAACTAGCCAATGCGATCGGCCGATAGGAGGAGAGTTCCAATGGTGATTTGCCGGGTTTTAGCAGTGGTACGAGACTAGTTTTCCAACTTAAGGGGACAGTGCCCTCTAGCCAACAATCATTATACAGCTGAAGAAGAGCTATTCTCGCGCGCTCACCCAGATAACACAGGACTCTGTAGGAGATTACGTCAGGTCCTGGCGCGGAGGTACGTTTGCATGAAGCGAGTACCACCTTGAGCTCCTGAATGGTGAACGGGAAGTCCATACAGGAATCACGTGGTGGCGGACAACTGCTGGAAAGTTGTGAGCTGCTAAGTGCTGTAGTTTACCCTGATAAACCGGTGGAGTACTCTTCAACAACGTCCACATCTGGTCGATTTTGGTAAAGGGCTAAGATTTTAAATGGTGACTTCTGAATGGGGGATGACCGCAAACCTATTACCGTCCTCCATATCTGCGATAAAGGTTTACGAGGGTCGAGTGACTTGCAGAAAGTAATCCAGCGTTGGAATTCTAGCTTGTCCAACTGACGTTTGATCTTCTTCTGCATACGTCTAGCAGTCCGTAAATCTTCTATGTCCTTCGTGCGCCGGTACCTTCTTTCAGCTCCTCGTCGCAAGGCTCGAAGCCTCTGCAGCTCTACGTCGATGTCCATGATTGTTACAGGGCATGTAATCGTAAACACAGTCTCTTTTACAGTGCTCTTGATGACCTCTTGTAAATCGGATATGTGTTCTTGGCATTGGTCTTCCATACGAGACTGAAATTTTTTTCCAGTCCACTCTTTTAACCATGTCGCGCACTTTAGGAGGCGACAATCCTCTGATCTTGACGTATGTTGGAATGTGATCACTCCCATACGTTTCTATATCCGTAAATCATTCAGTATGTTTCACTAGGCTTCGCGAAACAAAAGCCAAGTCGAGACAGTTACTGTTTGTGGAGCCACGTAAAAATGTTGGACTGCCATCGTTCAGTAATCAAAGTTTGTTGTCAGAGGCAAAAGACACCAAGTTTCTGCCCTTCATGTTGGTATTCTGACTTCCCCATTATGTATGATGAGCGTTAAAATTCCCGATGATAACACACGGGTCAGGAGTGAACGCTATGTCTCGTAGTCTTTTTGATTGAACCGGCTTGATGGGGATAGGTGTGCGCTATCCACAGTGATGTTGAGCCTCCTCTTTTTCACTCTTAAGCATACGTATTGGTTTCCGTCATGAGGTGGTACAGGAAGGATGTAAGTAAGGTCTCGGCGAATGAACACCAGAACCTTGATGCTTTCAGTAACAGTAGACGACATAAAAGGTTCGTATACCGAGAGTCGTATTGCACTCGATAAGTTCGGCTCACAGATGACGATTACGGGAAACATATTGACGAACACAAATCGAAAATCGAAAGTCACCAATGCGCGATCTCAGTCCCCTGGCATTCCACTGCAGTACTGCTGCTTTACGAACCACGTCCCTGAAAGACAGTGGTGGGTTAGCCATGGTCTACTCTAGGGCTGCTAGCACTGGACTAAGCGCGTCCAGTACTTTAAGGGCACTTTTGGCTGACGGTGTATTCATGTCGCTTAACAACACGCGAATGGTGTCCACTAATGATCTTAGCAACACCATCACGCGACTATCTGGCTTCCCGGCCGTTGCAGCATCTTGTGCTTGTTCTTGAGGCGGCTTCTGTTGAGGCTCAACAGGTCGTGTAGACGGCTTCTGTTGAGGCTCAACAGATCATCTAGGCTGAAGGGGTGGCTATTCCTTTGGTGAGAGAGATCTCCCAGCATCTTCTTTTTCAGCGCAGATGTTTGCCGTGCTAGGAGCCGCGCCTGTCGATTTCACTTGAGTTTCTTACTTTCTCGTCAGATTTTGCACTGTCCTTCGTGAGGACCTTCGACGATGACGGTGCCTTCGCCTTACTTTTGCGCAGCTTCTCTGTGAGTCGAGTTGTCTCGCCCCATTTGCCTCGGAATATAAATCTCTTTCTTAATCTGAGGACAGTCCTTGGAGGAGGCACTGTGAGCGCCGTGGCAGTTGGAAAATTTCAACGTAGTTGCACTACACTCGTCTTCTGAGTGGTGTTCAGCGCATCGGGGGCACACTGCGGAATTTCTGCAAACGCCCTTGACGTGGCAAATCTTCTGGCACTTGAAACACTGCATAGGCTTTGGAATAATTGGGCGAACCTGGTTTACGAAAATTGCCAACCTTCACGTAAGAGGGAAGACAGTCACCCTTGAATGTTATTCGCACACAACGAGAGTTGCCTAGGCGACATCTTGCACGATGATGTTGTTTTCACTCACTGGTTTTATCAGTCTAGAAAATCTTCATTGGCAATTTCAGTGTCAATATCATAGATAACTCCTGTTACGGTGTCACCATTCGTTGGTATGATGGATAGGACTTTGATGTTTCCCAGCTCCGACACATGCTGTAGCATGTTCAGCGCACTCGGGTTCATAACGTCGATTGCCAAAATATTCTTCCTCGTGTTGATCCTGATGTCCTTACTCTCGTTAGGCACAATGTTTTCAAGGTACAAGGACAGTGCTTGCCTGTTGAGGAAGCGTAGATTGGCAGTAGTAGTCTGCGGCACAAACAGAATGGAGTGAGGCCATCGCTGAGGCGCTGTCCTCACAGTGGCTGTACTTGATGCCGATGATGCGTTCATGATTCTTCGTTTGGCCTTGCGGTAGAGCACAGGTTTCGAAGGCATCTTCCGAGGACTCATCATATGATGCAGAGTACAGCTCGGTGTCCTCGCTCTCACTAGATGCATTGCCACGCTTTCTTGAAGCAATGCCCGTGGATAAACTGGTAGCGGGTGGGATCTCCGGGGATTGTACATCCATCACCGCGATGTAGGGGGCTGGAGATCCCGCTGTTGTGCTGTGGCACGCAGAAAATACAGCACAGACCGTAAGATGTGTTCCACAAGAGAAGCACTTCGTCTTCTTTTCTAGGGATCCTTTTTTATGCAAGCTTAGAAAAAGGCCAGGCAGCTGAGTTACCAGTTGGGGCTATCAGATTTTGAAACAATGTTAACAAGCAGCATATGAATACATGTGACTCCGCAAGCTATGGTGAGGCGTTACTCGAATACACCGAGAACAGTCACAAGTGACATGCATCTTCCGCAACAGCAGCGTGCGCTTCGTTGCGATAAGAGTGACATCTCTGCCTAATGAGAATACCGACGTTACGTCATACCATTAACCCTCCAGGCGTATATACCTGACTCTTCAATATACATATTGACTTTGACCCACCTCTTACCGCGTGGATAAAACAAAAAAAAAATCTGGCTTAGACTGCGACCTATTGACTGATTCGCATGGAATCAATTCCCACAATGCGTGGGACGTGCTGAATTTTTTTGTCACCCTCTGTACCTCGCAGAAGTGGCCACGCATAGCCAAAAGACTTCATGTATACTTCGTGAGAATAAGTTCCTTCTTGTTTACGCAGCTGGAGTCAGCTCTACCCATGGATCATCCGGGGTCCAGGCAGGAGAGGGTAGCGATGTGCCGCTCTACCGGAACCTGTCCATTCTACTTCCGTCAGCGTTTCGGTGCTCGTGGTCATCGTCGTCATCGCATTGGTCATGGTGTGCTTCCGGCGGCAGAATGACGCCTACAGCACCGCCAGTGCCGCCGATGAGAATCACATGGGTGAGCATCTGTTTAGTGTGCCGCCGATGAGAATCACATGGGTGAGCATCTGTTTAGTTAAACAATCTTCAAAGCCATATCAGTGTTATCACTCACTACCAGTTGTCTTAGCCAGCTCTCCTACAAGCGGTGAACAAGTGGCAAGTGGTTCTCTGATGTAGGCCACACATGCAAAAGTAAAACTGAAGAATGACAGTCAGCGCTACCACTTTGTTTCGGTGGCGCCCTTCTTTCTGCATACACTTCTTCATGCCATTTGCTGGCCTCTTCATCGATTACATCCTGGGGACATTACTACACAGGTGTTTTTAAAACATAATACAAAATCAAAAA